>QVRM01003281.1:0-142914 GCA_003439945.1 Dermanyssus gallinae | reverse complement strand
CAATCCTGTAGTTGGGCGATAGGTCTAAAATCTAACAAGGTGTGCTTCACATTGCATCTCCGTTACACCCTGCATATAAATGCACAGTGTACACACTCGTTTTTCAGTATGTTCACACGGATGCCCCCGCCAAATCTAAAAAGAGCACAAATATATATATTGTTCCGTAAGGCTAATGACCGCGAACGTTTTTTAATGTCATGGATCATTTTTAATCCACTCTGGCATTACCTTGTCTAAATTTGAGAGTGGCCGGTCTGGGTCTCAAACCCAGGCCTCCCGAATGCAAGGCCAAGGCTTTGCCACTAAACCATCTTGCTCGGCATATATACTTAAATATATATATATATATATATATATATATACTTTTTTCTCAGAACTATGATACAGCCACAAACAGTAAGAATGGCAGACATAAGAGCAAGACGATTAAACTTTGCTTTGAGTGCTTTGAGTCAACGACAGAAGACTCCTGTTCTTTGTCCTCCATTACTTCTCTGTGGCGAGTCGAACGCAAATGAACACGACATTCGACGTTCCATAGTAGCCAAGGGGTGCGGTGAAGCGACCGAGCGTGCAGTTTCAGCAACGCGTCAACTGCCGCTGGTCATCGGTCGTCATAGGCGCGTTATCCCGGCACGTACTATATATGTATATATATGGGCGTCGTCGATTGGCATCAGTACAGCGTCCAGCCAGACGGACACCCTCAGCCTAGAAGAGACGAAGTCGCTGTCGTCGTCAAAGTAGCCTTCACCTGCAGGACGGCATAGCTTCACCCGGCGCTTCATCCTCGCAGCGGGATACTACCACTCATTGAGAACTCTGCTGTCCAGGCTGGCGACAGAACTGGCTTATCTAGCTGCTGTCGCTATTTCTGTTGTTGTTGTTGCTGTTGTTGTTATGGTTGTTGTTTTCGCTTTGGATACGTATGATATGTTGTTGTTGTGGTCATTCTTGTTGTTGTTGTTGCTGCCAGCGTCGTTGTTGCTGGGTATGGTGCGCCAGCGTTGGCCACATCGGCTGATGAGTTTGTTCCACTTCTGATTCGTTTTCACCGTTCCTTTGTGAGCTTGCACTCACTGACGCCCCCTACATTTTCAAAACGACCCCGGGGGCCAGTATGGCGTCGCTTGCGGTTCATGCAGGCACGTAGCAGCGACGACACCAGCTGTGATGCTCGCCGAGCTTAGACTATCGCTAGAACACAAGCAGCAGACGCGAGGGCCCTGTGGTGTTGTTCTGACTGCAGGCAGACTTCATTTAGTCACATCGATCGGTCGAATTGACAGTCAGGCCTGAGTCGCATGACGATGATGATGGAGTAAGCGTTGCGACTCCAGGTCGAGAAATCATAGTAGGCTCGTCTACAGATGCCGCCAATACCCCCCCCCCCTCCCAAGTGTGCTAAGGGGCACACTTTAGTTTTTCAGGTAGACAATATAATAGTGGTATACTCACTTTCATATATATATATATATATATATATATGGCAGGTAGACAATACAATTGTGGTGTATTATTTTTCTTATATATATATATATATATATATATATATATATATATATATATATATATATATATACTCGTATGTAGAAGCAAACAAGAGTGAAGTGCAAAGATAACAAAAATAGCAGCAACAACGCAACTATTACATGTCAGAGTCACATAATTATGATTACTCTCCATGCAGCGTTTATTATAAAACGCTGCTCATTACCTAAAGATTGGACAAGTTTACTAAACTTTGATGCGTGGTATCTCGAGTATTCCACAGCTAAGGCAACAATTACACGCAACGATTGGTTAATGAAAGCTTGACTGTTGACTTTGCACATATACGCATATGCATGTCTTGTCTCTTATGTGCGTCAGTATGATGCGACGAACTGTGTGCTTGGTATTTACTGCATTTTTACCGGACCGTATAAGCCAAATACCAATGGCAGCCTATACAGCAGAGACGAAACCGGTCTCTTGCATCGATTGCAGTTAGCAACATTATGAGGCTACCAATAAATACGATATGGAAAAGTTTACGTCGACAAACACCGACTATATTGTGCAGAATCTAGGCTGCCTTTCTAGGCTACGAGTAAGAAGACACAGATTTTTTTATCTGTATCGCTCTGTTATTTAGTTGATTAAATCAATATTCGCTTGAAATGTATACCTAAATACACATGTCACCCATCAATGGATTCTTCAATACCTACTAAGCATTTGCCTTTCATGGGGGCATTCTCTTCTTTGTAATACTGACCTGGCCCTCTCTAACATTTTGGCCCTAAGTCTAGGGTCTCCGACAAATTGATATCTTTGCCCCCGCCCAACGCTCTACATTTGTTTACAATAGTTCAATTCAACTCATTCCCAAACCCAAAAGTTCGACTATCTGTACTTTCCTTTCTCTATATTTAGCTCGTTGAAATATTGTATCAACACCCCCTGCCCTGGCATATGCCAATGAATTGAATTATCGTATACCCATTCTACTTCACCCATTTCCCGCTTTCCCGTTAATGTATATCTGCTAGATTCGATCTGGAAGCCATTGCCATTTTTCATATGCCCGTACCTACGCCTTTTACCCACGATTTCACCATTTTTTGCGATGTCCTTACTCTTGTCATCTCTCATTGCTGACTACTGTACCCAATCTCGAACTATATTCTACGATACCACTTCGTTTTTATTCATAATGCCGTCTTCACCAGCTGTATCTCCTTAACTCATCTTTTATTTTTGGCTTTCTTAACCCTAATCTTAACGTTCTTTGTACTACCCTTTGTATAGAGTTTGAAGAAATTCTCTGGCGCAGTTAAAACGGCAAATCTTGTCACTTCTGTTTGTACTGTTTTTAATTTTAACAATTATGCTTGCATATATATATATATATATATATATATATATATATATATATATATATATATATATATAAGGTGTTAAAATAAAGAAGGTACAAAGCAACACTAAGAGTATAATTAAAGTATATATTCAGTAGTAGCCACTAAAGGCCTGAACACAACTACCTCATTGTTTCACGGGCCGAAGGATTTCCTGTTTCCAGAATGAATTTCTGCAGCTGTGACACTCGAGTGTTTTATTATTAAAACATTCGACCGTGTCCTTCAATTCATCGTCGGAGTTGACGCAACTTCCTTTGAGATGCTTTTCTAGCAGACCAAACTGATGGAACGCATAGGGCGGTATGTCCGGGCTGTAGAGCGGATGCTCAAACCGCTCTTACTTAGAGTTGGTCCGGCCACGCGGCCCTCGAGACGTGTAGACGCGCGTTATCGTTAAACAGAATCACACTTTCTCCGTGAGCAGCCTGAGCCGTTTGCTCTTGATGCCGTTGCGCAGGCTGCAAAGTGCCTCACAGTAAACGTCTCTGTCAATGTTTTTTTTGTTGTACTCGAAGAATTCATCAATAAGTATCGGTCCTCGGACGTCAAAAAACACGATAAGCATCACTTTGCCCGCTGAGAGCACAGCTTTGCATTTTTCAGGGGGAGCACGCGGCGACGCATGCCATTCCATTGCATTCTGTCGCGCTGTGTCTCTGGACAGCAAAGTGATAGCATTCGATCAACTCTCGTCACCGATGACAATGCGCTCTATCAAAGCGGGGTTGTCATGATATATCATTATTGTGATATCCTAACGACGCGAAGCAACGCAACGCAACATGCGTTGCAGTGCTAGCCTCATACGTAGTCCTTTTTTCGCTGATTCGCTGAGCTTCTTCAGATGCCACTGGGCGTACAGCTTCCGGAAACCCAACTTGTTGTGCACAATTGCACACTGGCTCCCACGCCACAGCCGTGGCATTGTGACACGCCGATTACCTCTCGCCAGATCGTTCACCTTGCCGAGAAGCTCGGCCGTGACTATCATGTTTGCCTGGTCGGCTCTCGGGTCCCATTACTCAAAACACTCTGGACCTTTACAAAAACGAGTACACCACTTTTCCTCTCAATGACAACCCGGGCATACAGTCTCTCTCTTGTCTACGGCCATCATTCATCATGGGATGAATATTGGGCAGTTGAACGCCGAGCAAGATGGCTTAGTGGCAAAGCCTTTGCCTTGCATTCGGGAGGCCTGGGTTCGAGACCCAAACCGGCCACTCTTAATATTGGTTTTCATGGTTTCTAATTTAGACCAGGCAAATGCCGGAGTGGATTAAAAATCACCCATGACATGAAAAAAACCGTACATAGGAAAAAAACGCCGTCCGTTCCTTTAAATATATATATATATATATATATATACACTTGATAAACACTTGTGATCATGTTCGTACCTAAGCGTCTATTAGATCGCACACATTCGGATTTTGTGTTACGCCTCTACGCACGCAAAATTGCATTCAGCTGCTATCGTTGCAGGTGCCGGAGCCTAGACTCCTCGTTCGTGATAGAGAAAAACAGAGAAATTTTCTTCTATGCTAACAAGAGTGGAAATTATGTTCATTTTAATAAACAATTCAACAATAACCATGAAGGTACTAATGCAGCAGCGACGTTGATTACAATAATGATGATGATGATGATACAAATGAAAGAGCAGCTAACTGCCACACCTGGACTCATTGTTGAAGCTCTAAACGGGCAGACAAACTCCGGAGGTATGCATCCGCATGCATTTGTGTGTATATGAGTACACTCACAGATATATATATATATATATATATATATATATGCACACATGTCTGTATATATTCATAGACATTTGGAGAGATATAAATATATATATATATATATATATATATATAAATACATCCGTATGTAGATGTACATATGTCTGTACATCTACATATGCATACGACGGTTTACGTCGGACCTTCATGTATCCATGTGGAAGCCCACCGGTGCCGATGACGTGCGGAGTTCAGAGAGGTTACGACTCGGTCGATGGCACGCTGCCTTCGAATCAAGCGCGGTTGACCTAATGATGTTGTTGTTGTTGTTTCTGCTGCTAATGTTGACGCCCGATGAACCCGCCCATGTTCGGCCACTCATCATCAGCACACTCACAGCGGCTGAATGAACGGCTGCAACCAATCAGTGAACAACAAGTGAATGAATGGTGAACGGATAAATGAGCCGAGAGGTTAGGCATTAGCGTAGGTCGGAGCGCAGACTAGATCATGCCGGGAGACGACAACAACAACAACAACAGCAAAAAAACGATAACAACAACAACAAAAAAACGATAACAACAACAGCAACAGCAGCAACAACAACAACCTCGACAACCTCGACGCCTATGACGGGGAACACGACAAGACTGCCAGTCGTAAAGGATTTTCTGCCCTACAATGGGATCTACGTGAGGATCACACCAAGAATCACGGCGGCGGTGAAGGCCACGACTTGTGTGATGAGCCGAGTGGAACCGCAGCGGCGTGTCGGACCAAGCAGCTTGCGGCGAGGATCAGCGTCAGTCGCATTGAATGGCGGTGTATCGATTCGGCCCGATTCGAGTTGGTGAGGAACTGGTGGCCGGTGATGTTGAGGCATGCTGATGATTATGATACTGATGATGATACTGATGATGATGATGATACTGATGATGCTGATGACTATGAGCAGGCAGCTTGAGAGTGAAGTGCGTTCGTGGAAGCACAGGGCAAAAGGGCGAGTGAAGACGTGCACGTATACGCGTTCGTATGTGTGGAACGTTGTGTCTGTGAGTCGACGATTCCAACCAACTACTGTCTGACCTAACAAGCGGCTCACTGACCGTCTGACCGCAAACATCCTGGATCCGACACCATGCTGCACCTCACAGCGCAGCGGCCGCTACCACCATCACCACCATCACACAACCTCATCAGTTGACCCCTACGAGGAACGTATTACGGAGCTAGATTGAACACCCACCTACATTGCAGTTGCGCGGCTGGTCCCGCCTTGCCACAACACGATGATGATGATGACGATGATGATGTTAATCATTGGGATTATTATTAGTATTAGCAGGTAAGGTACTACTAGCCAGTGCAATTACACCAACAACCTGGATCCAGTACCAGCAAGCAACATCAGCAACAGCAATAACAACAACGCCGACACGTAAGTCATGACAAGAGCAATGTTAACAGTAATGACATGGATTAGCACCAACAACGCTAAGAACTATGACTAGGATTACAAACACAAGAACAAGACTAAGGGGGTAATTGCAGCAAAGGAAGCATCACTGAAATCATAACAACAACAATAACGACAGCAAAATACTATTTATTAAACAAATAGGAGACACAGGAACGACAACTACTACAATAACGAGAGCAACAATACTATTATCAAAACAAACAAGAGATACAACAAGAGCAACAACACGAACACCAACAAACCGTACAACAGCAGCGCCGACAACGAAAACAACAACAACAACAACGGAAATAACAACAACAGCAGCAACCACAACAACAGCAGCAGCAGCAGCAGCAACAACAACAGCAAAAGATTAATTAGCACCTTTAGTGGGTCTCAGTAGTTAATAGCTATGGATATGTAATAGTAGGTCAGCATAGTGTGGACCATACGTGTACATATATATATATATATATATATATATATATATATGTGTGTTTATGTGTGGTGATGTTAAATGCTTGCTGCAGTTCATGGGTCAAATCGGTCAACTTGTACGCATACTGCTAACCAAACCGATTTTGCGGTTTCTTGCTCTCTCACTCTCTCTCTCCCTCTCGATTACTGGAACACAACGAAGAACGCAGCGAACGCTCGAAGCCTGTAAGAGCGGCGGTGAGCCGGATCGACCAAGAAAGCCGGGTCGACGAGAGAGAGGCAAGCCGGCGCGCCGTAGAGTTTTAGGGTTAAGGGTTGTTGGGTGGGTTCATATCATGCAGGCCGTAATCATTGAGGCGTCGTCGTCGTCGTCGTCGGTCGCATCCGACAGCATCGTGGCCAGTAAGCGGATCCGGTTGAATGAAGATTGGCCGCCGCTAAGCGTTGTTGCTGCTGCTGCTGCTGCTGTTGCCGCAGCCGCCATCGGAGATGCAGTTCGCCGATTTACCGGCCCCGATATCCGATCGACACCTGATCGCCAAATAGGAAGACACTCGGACGACACACAAACAGACAGACAGACAGCAGAGCTGGACGACCCAAACTAGAACGCCGAGAGAGCGAGAGAGCGAGAGAGAGACAGAGAGCAATGACGGCTGCGGCGGTAGCGGCGACTGCCAGCCTGCTGTCCTCAGGATCATCATCGCGAGCCATTGTCACGACTGCCGGTCTTAACTGCAGCTAGTTAACCTAGCCTCTGGAGCCATCGTTATCGAGTTAGTGGTAGGCAGGCACTTGAATCTACTGCGACTTAATCGTCTCGCAGTAAGCGCAACTCTTCAGAGCAGACTCGAGCGGCTGTAGGTAGAGTCGACTGGTCGAGGCGGCCTGGTATACTAATTGCAGATCCCTGGAACACAACATCGGTCGAAGAAGAAGACAACGACGACATCGACCATGGTGGCGACGATGACGACGACGACGACGAATTCGGCTTGGGAGTCTGGCGGGCGGGCGCTACCAGAACTGCTAGAAGAGAACTCTTCTACTACGGTTGAACGGCTGAGACGTGCGCGGGCAGCGAGATCATGACCATCACCACTACCACCACAACCAACCTTACAGACCAGCAAGGGCCATTGAAGCCGAAGGGTGCGACCAGCCGGTAGTTAGGACAAATTACGCGACTTTGTGCTGCTGCTGTCGTTGTTGTTGTTGTTGTTCTTGTTGGCGTTGTTGTTATTGTTGTTGTTGGCATTGTTGTTGCTGTTGTTGTTGTTACTGCTGCTGCTGCTGCTGGTAGCGTCGCTGTTGCAGTAGTGTTTAAAAGTTTAACAGGCTTCGTAGAATGAGGTGCATTAGGTCAATACGAGCTATCGGAAACTATCGAGAATGTAGAACATACACTTAGGTGTGTATACGAATGCATACTCTTCACGGACTATGTATGCTCGCTCGTAAATTATGAGCCTGGCTTCAGTGTTTTAGTTTTTCACCTTTTTTGTTTACGAGTTTTTCACCTCTCGGACTATATATTTATTGTAGAAGTAGTAGTAGTAGTAGTAGTGTAGTGGTGGGCAGTTAGTGTTGTTAATTCGTTTTTATTTTTTTCGTCAGCGGCGGCGTTAAATGTTGAAAAGTGAAAGTGCTTGCGATGCCGCACGCAGGTGCTATCGCGCTAAGTAACACTTGCCGCGAACGATTTTACAGAAACATTCAGTAAACTTCAGAAACGGGTACTTGCCATCTGACCATGCCAGTATAACGCTCAAGCTGTTAAGCAGATTGCAACACAGTTTGTCGTTTCTTCTATTTCAAACCCGTTTCGACATTGCGCGTCACCTGACGAGCTTAAAGAAAACCATCTGTCTGGACTTCTAGCGCGTAGCGTGGCAAAGCTAGGCAGCTGCGGGGTTTATCTGCAGTCCTTCACGTGAAAACTAATAGGGGAGTCACTACTTCAAAACCGCATAATATATAAAACGTCATACATACGTTGAAGTACCGGGCCTCGAACAAGTGAAAGCCATTAGAAGTCTAAGACCATCTATTTTCGCATTTTACATTATGTGTGTGGGACACATATCACGGAGGATTAGCTAAGCCAAGAACGAGTATTCTATCATTGAACCACCAATTAGAAATCTTATATAACTTAAGATGTCGCGCAGCCACGGCTCCGCACGCTATACAAACTAGCCTCCTTTGG
This sequence comes from Dermanyssus gallinae, assembly GCA_003439945.1. Classification (NCBI taxonomy): domain Eukaryota; kingdom Metazoa; phylum Arthropoda; class Arachnida; order Mesostigmata; family Dermanyssidae; genus Dermanyssus; species Dermanyssus gallinae. Next base: position 134,160 of record QVRM01003281.1, on the reverse strand, counting down.
TTCCGGAGAAGGCCATCTGGCAGTTCGTTGTTTGTTGTTTAGTAGTCTAAACCTTATTTTAGATGTCCTATATGCACATGCATGCATAGAAAGTAACTTAGAAAATCTTCCTGCCTTAACAAGCATCGCACTACGGGCCCCTCGACGAGCAGACGTCATAACAATACTCACACGACGGACCCCTTGACGTTTTATGCTCCATCGGTAATAATATATAGATAATAGCATAAAAGGTACTGAGATTTCCCTCACGGTCCTTGTTGTCTTCGCATTGTTTTTGTGCATTTTTTCAGCGTCCCGTTTAAATACGCACTTATTTTAACTATTATCGCATCTTTTTTGACAGGTTGAAAGTTTGTCCTGATGTGCCACTAACTAGAACGATTGTATTGCTTCTTCCATCAATGTAAAATTTCGCGTCTTATTTGGCTCACGACCAGATGACGAGGCACGCGAGAATTCAAATCGTTGTGGCCTATTTGGCGGTTAACAAGATGCTCCTTGCGTCGGTTATGTACATGCATGCTCTTATGACGTAGACAAGCCTGGGGCTCACGAGCACCGAATCAGAAGACACCAAACTCCCTCTCCGCAATTGGGTCAAGCAATTAAACCTGTATTCTATTGCGTGTTTACCTACTGTGCAAACTCGAATCGCAACCTAGTAAAATATTGCCATTTTGTATGGCCTTAGCTCTGTGGAGAATGCCATCATGTCCCCTAGCGAGTATGAGAAAATTTGTTCGTGTTCCTTTTCTCCCTTAACGTACCTCATTCTAACTGCAACAATGTCCTTACAATAACTGCAAGTCGTGCACATCTGCACACAATAAAGACACAATGATCACTATTATATATATATATATATATATATATATATACGTATTGATGTAATATGTAATCTACATGTACTACACAAAATGTCTAGTTAGCACCAGATTCAGACCTACTGCTATAGGTGCCAGGTGCACTGAACGGCGGCGTCTGCACACATGTGCCTTTGCTTGTTGACTGGTCTGTAACTTTTCAATGTAAGTCGCTGCACAATGTCACCCAGCGACGTCGCCTCTTTCCTAACGATTCTTGTCCGCGCTCGTTTTTGTCCCTCACGCTTTCTAGCTCATTGTGCGGTTCCGCTTCTTTCTCTGACGCTTTTCCCTTTCTTGTTGTCTGTCTACGCTTTCCCTGTTTTGTATACTACCAACCGTTATCGTTGATGTTGCTGAATGCATTCAACGCCATATTCAGCCGCGCCTGTACAGTTACTTTCCCGCGCTACTTACCAACGGGGTACAATGTTTGTCTCTTCCCGTATGAAGTCGTTCCTCGTTCCATATATATATATATATATATATATATATATATGTATATATATATACATAATTTTAACTTCTCTCGTCATTTGCTTTACTTTAATATGGTGGAGCCTTCATTCTGCGATTCTTTCTGGCGATAACTAATTATGGCGCATCGGCGTTGTTGTTGTTGTTGTTGCTGATGCTGCTGCTATCACTGTTGTCGTTGTTGTTGTCATCATCATCATTATCATGATTGACATCATCATCATCATCACCATTGTTGATTTTTGCCTACTTGATCCTCTTCACCAACAACAGCAGCAGCAACAACAACAAAAGCAAACAACAACAGCAACAAAAGACGCGTCACCGAACGGCGCGACCGCACGAGCACCGGTTCCACTTCCTAAACGGATTTAAAAACCGTTGGCCGCAGGTAGCCGGTAGGCCGGGAATCTCAGCGTTCGTCGGACGGCCCGCCGGTTTCCCTCGCTCTCGATCTCGTTGTCTCATTGTCTTCTTTGTGCCCGTTTGCCGTACACTGCTTGTCGCTGCATGTGCGGGTGGACCTGTACATACATTTGTTTATACACACACAGACATACATATAAATATATATATATATATCTTATATATGTATATACACACGGTGCCCATGCTTGTATTGCGTGTGGGTGCGATGGTTGGATGGGACGGACCGGCTACAACTCGCCATTCAGTCATTCATCCTCACCGGCGCAAATTGGCAAGCGCCTGCTAGGACCAGAATAGCTTTCGACCACTTCTGTATTCCCCTCTCTCTCTCTCTCACTCTCTATCTCTCTCTCTCTCTATATATATATATATAAAAATCTTTTTATGTCTCTCTCACTCACGCACTCATTCGGCGCTGCCTCGTAGGGTAGAGTACCGCGCCGTAGATCGCCCAAACAAGTCGAAGTCCGTACGGAGTGTCGGGGGTAGTCAGTGTACAAATCGTGGTCGAGGACGAGTGGTAGGTGATGGCCGAACTATGCCTGATTATTTCCCGTTGTCTTGTTTCCCGCCTCCACATCCCACACCCCACACCCCTCACCCCACTGACGGCTCCACCGGCCGACGGACGGACGTTGCTCAGTCTACCACCGTTGCTACCTAGCTAGCTAGTAACACACAGCCACCTGCATCAAACAGTACCTGCCCGTCACCCTTCGGTTCTTCGTTCGGCACTTCGTCCCGAATGGTGACGGGGCTCCAACGGAAAAGACCGCACCAACAACAACATTAACAACACAAACAACACAACAACGGCTCCTACTACTACTACTACTACTACAATAATGAAAACGACAATAACAGCGCCAACAACAACAATAATTGCAACAACAACAACACGGCAACAATAGCAACCTCAACAATAATAGCAGCATCAACAACCTCAACAACAATTACAGCATCAACAACAACCTCAACCACAACAATAGCAGTATCAACAACCTGTTGTCGTAGATCCGTTAGCCGTGCAACACTGCCACATAACATCACTAACAAACCACGTAGAAATCGGCGGGTCCGTTTGTGGTGAATATATGTAGTCTACAGAGTGGCGACCACTACATAGTAAGCTAGGGGAGGCCAAATCTCTCCAGGAGATCGTGCACGACCACCTCACGCGGACCCAGTCAAAAATCTGCTTATTAGTAAATAGCAATTTCTCGTCGAGTTGGTCACAGATGAAAAAGCGGCTCTTTGTGGTTAGAGAATTTCGACTAAAATTAGACCAGACGTTCGTCTTGCTTGTTGTTGTTCTTGAAAAATTGTGACCGAACTGGAAGAGGGTAGCACTGTGACGTGCGACTGGTACTGATTTTGCATGATTGCCTACTAAACGTGTTGATTGCTTATACTAAGAGGGGCTCAAAACTGTCGTCTCTCAGGCGATGGTTTTTACACCACGTTAACTCTGAGCCAGGCTGGGGCCTTTTTCACCACAGTCACGCTCGTGAAGTACCCACTTCATTTACCGACTTGGCGCCGCGCGGTTTCTTCATTTTTCCGAAGAGAAACAACAACAACAACAACTACAACATAAAACAATTGTTCATCCTAAAATGCTAAGATAACAAATGTATATATATATATATATATATATATATATATATATATATATTTATATAAAGGGGAGCTAGAAAACCTTTTTAGATAGATTTTGAGATTTGTGTTTCGACGCATGAATCCACTGCCTCATTGAATACTTATTAAATTTAATGTAAATTAAGCAAACATCTAAATAAAAAAATCTACGTTAAACTAAAAACAAGAAGATCGTCTGTATCATATATTATAGACATTTCAGAAACGTTGCCAGCTCCCTGCGTACTGTGACTGTGGATGTGTATGCGCCTGTGTTCTGTGATGTGTGTGTGTATCTGTACTGTATGATACACATTGGTGCGAGCAAGTGGGTGGGTGGGTGGGTGGGTGCGATGCGAGCCAAAGGTGTGTCGATCAGATATCGCACCTGATGTGTGATCGTTGTTGCTGTTGATGCTATTGTTGTCGCCGCTGCTGCTGCTGCCGCATTTCCTTCCGAAGCCGAATGAGTAGCCGGAAACGTCCGCCGGTTCCGGATAAAACTTTTTTAGACAACTTACTCCCGGACCAGACTGACAGGCAGACATCAACCTGTCGACGTCACAACTAACAACACGAGTTCCGCAAAGCCATCGACAGCCGCTGTGGAATAAGTACTCGTTGTAGTAATCGTCACTGTTGTTGTTGTTGTTGCTGTTGTTGTTGCTGTTGCTGTTGTTGCTGTTGTTGTTGTTGCTGTTGCTGTTGTTGTTGCTGTTGCTGTTGTTGTTGTTGTTGCTGTGTTGTTGTTGTTGTTCCTGTTTGCTGTTGTTGTTGCTGTTGTTGTTGCTGTTGCTTGTTGTTGTGTGTTGTTGTTTGCTGTTGTTGCTGTTGTTGTTGTTGTTGCTGTTTGCTGTTGTTGTTGTTGTATTACTATGTAGTACAATTCAATATACATAGCTTGGGTTATCGGCGAAAGCCGATACTGTTTCTTACTACGGCTTACCACGGTTGTTGTTGTGTTGTTGTTGCTGTTGCTGTTGCTGTTGTTGTTGTCTGTTGCTGTTTGCTGTTGTTGTTGTTTATTGTATACTATGTCGTACATCAATATACATAGCTGGGTTATCGGCAGAGGCCGATACTGTTTCTTACTACGGCTACCCACGGACCTTCAGCCACAACTGCTTGCAGTTGTTGCACCTACAGCAATTGCTGCTGCACGATCATCCACTCCACCGCAACACCGTTAGTTGTAGCTAACAGAAAACGACATGTAGATACGGTAAGGGGTTTTTGAGATGTATAGGGGACCACGCCAGCACGACGACGACGACGTATGTATAGGAAAAGAGGCATAGAGGCTAAAGAGAACTAGCGACAAAAAATGTGGGATAGAGGGCGACGGAAGAGAAAGGGGGAGGTGGGGAGTCAAGTGGCCAAAAAAGTCGACGAACGGCCGAACAGTAACTGCGCACGTAGCGATATAAATTCAAATATATGTATGACGACGCTTGGTGTGTGGGTGGAGGGGGGACAGCAGATACACCGCAACGAATTTATCGACGACGGTTGTCATCGATGTTCGTGGCCGTTAACGGAAAAAGCGTCTTGCCTACACAAGGCGTCTAATGGGCACGTAATAATTTTGCGCCGGCACAAACACCGACAACCAAACGGGGGGCGGGGAGGGAGGGTGAGGAAAAGCTGAGGAGAAGGCTAGGAGGGGGAGACGCGGGTCTTATTTATTGGCTGGCAACTGCATCGAGACACACACACACATAGTGGCTCAAAGCCCGAGCCAGAGTTGAGTGTTCTGAACACATACAGAACGACATAGTGTAGATGACGGCAGATGACGTCAACTTCGCCGTGTATCACTTATGGTCGAATACCACTCGCCTATCCCCTCCCCGGTCGGTCAGCCGCGCACATACTGCACATGTTGCGTTGTTGTTGTTGTTGTAGTAGTACACCAGCACAGATATGCAGATATGAGCAGTACACAAATACACAGTACGACTACAGGATGAGTTTCGCTCGTCACTAGACAGACTAGCAGCCGGCGACGGCTCCGATGACGTCAACAGCGTAACGAACGCGCTTGTGTAGATGGATCTCCATGCGATTCGCCTTCATTCATGAATGACTACGTGCATCAAACTAACGGACATCGCGTCAAACATTGACAGAATCGACGTAATCCGTGTAGTACATGCGACAATATCATCGTCCCCTCCTATATATATATATATATATATTGTCAGGGTTCTAAATTTACAGTTGTGAAGTTCGAACATATATATATATATATATATATATATGAACCTCACAACTACAATTAAGAGCCCTGGAAATAAATAGTTACATATTTACAGGGACCCAGATGTCATGTTCATTCCATTAGGGATTGATTATGTTGAATACATAATGCCGGTAGCTCAGCCTCCTAAGAAAGTTAAAAAATAATATATATATATATATATATATACAGGGCGTTGCAGGAATATTTGAAGAGCGATATACAGAATTGTAGAGCTCGTTAAAGCTCGTTAAATGTTTTTTTTTCCAATGAAACATGGTCTCTGAGAAGTCTTGTTTCAGAGTGAGCACACCTTCGTGGTCGTGATAAAATTCTGCTCCATCTGAAGAATATGCAAGGCCGGTCAGAAGACGCGACATGGTGGCTTAGAAGAGAATTCGCCAAACATGAAGTTCTTTATTAGCGTTCACGCCAAATACTTCAGAATCATAACCCTACGACCATTCACAGCGCTTAAAATAGCATTGACATATTCAGCCAATGCGCAATTCATGGCGATCATTTTGGTACCAAACATATGTCAATGCGAGCTGTGGTTGCGGAGTAATTAAAATTTTTCGGAGGGCATGTCCAGGTTAAGTGCATGAAAAATGACGCGCTGCGGCTGTCGCGCGACACGTCGGCGGTAGTGAACGTCGCCACACAGTCATTTTACATGCACTTAATCTGGACATGCCCTCTGAAAAATCGTAATTACTCCGCAACCACAGCCTTGACATATATTTGGTACCAAAATAATCGCCGTGAATTGTCCATTGGCTGAATATGTCCGTTTTTAGCGCTGTGAGTGGTTGTAGGGTTATGATTTTGAAGTATTTGGCGTGAACGTTAAGAAAGAACTTCATTTTTGGCGAATTCTCTTCTAAGCGATTATGTCGCGTCTTCTGACCAGCCTTGCATATTCTTCAGATGGAGTAGAATTTTATCACGAACACGAGGGTGTGCTTAGTTTCTGTATAAGAAGACTGGTTGTCTCGCAACAGCACATTTTGTGCTCCTATGTCCTATGGGCAAAAACACCAGTGTCACAAATTGTAGTAATTTCACTCTCACTCCGAAACAAGACTTCTCAGAGACCATGTTCCATTGGAAAAAACATTTGCTTTAACGAGCTCTACAATTCTGTATTTCGCTCTTCAAATATTCCTGCAACACCCTGTATATATATATATATATATATATATATATATATATATATATATATATATATATATATATATATATATACAGGGTGTTCCTATTTGTGTGTCCAAAACGCTAGGTTATGGTCAAACTCGGTGAGAAAATCATTTTTGCCAATGGGTGGAAGCCGGGAAAACGTTTTATTTAGGAGTGAGGATGAAATTTATAAAAGCAGTTATTCTGCCTTTTTTCTCCTACATAGTTGTGCAAAATCTACGTTTGCGGGAGAACCAGTCAACGCACAAAGGAACCGATCATACCGGCGTGTTTGGCGGAAAATTCTGCACAAAGTATACATTACTAGCTTGCGTAGCAAAAAGCGAATAGCCAGTTTAAGGAAAGTCATAAAAAGTCGAAATGTTACGTTAACGCTTTCTTGTGCAACATCGTAATTTTCCGCCAAACACGCCGGTCTGATCGGTTCCTTTGTGCGTTGACTGGTTCTCCCGCAAACGTAGATTTTGCACAACTATGTAGGAGAAAAAAGACAGAATAACTGCTTTTATAAATTTCATCCTCACTCCTAAACAAAACGTTTTCCCGGCTTCCACCCATTGGCAAAAAAGATTTTCTCACCGAGTTTGACCATACCCTAGCGTTTTGGACACACAAATAGGAACACCCTGTATATATATATATATATATATATATATATATATACTATACTATAGTAATAAATACGACACTTGTTTACACCCAATTATAAGTTAAATGAAAAGCAACTTATATATTGTATATACTTATAATGCAACGGCTGCACCACCAGTAGCCCTACCTTCTATATATATATATATATATATATATATATCTATATATACATATAATGCAACTGCTGCACCACCAGTAGTATTGCGTACTTCCTAGCCTTCCTTTGCTTCCTGATAAGTATGTTGGGTACACCGGGTGACGATGCAGATTGTCCCGGTCCTTAACGTCTGGTGTGCAGCAAACGATCTTGTCATGAACGCTAGTTCAAATAGCAGTCTTCAGAAAGAGTAACACGATCCCACAAATGCTACATGTAATTATCAATGAACTCCTGATACAACCAAGCGACTGCGTCAAGGTAGTGGGTATAGCAGTGGATGTAAGCATTTCCGGTATCGCGGCATAAGCAATTAACAAGGGTTTATAATAAAAGCTAACGCAGTGTACGGCTCAAAGTGTGATGCCGTTACGATATGAAGAGTACGAGTGATAACCATAAAATCTACTTAAATTTGGGCTTGCGTATGTACACACGTGTGACCGTATGTGTATAAATGTGCATATATTATATCTAAGAGTTTTGTTTATATGTATACGTATATCTACATATGAAATTCAAGTTTGTAGGTATATATATATATATATATATATATATATATATGTATATAAGCTCAGACAAGGCAGACAGCTGCTATCAAGAGAGAGAAAGAAAGGAAGAACGTATAAAGAGCGTGAAGACGTCCTCATGGCTGACGACACCAGGTAGGCTGATTGGTTGATTTCGAATGGGTTGTTGAACAACGGGACACCCGTTAGAAGTGGTGCAAAAGCAGAAGGAACCACAGCAGCGGGAGTAGCAGCGCAAGCAAACGCGTCAGCAGGAAACTAGGAACACAACAGGCCCTAGATGATGACACGACGTCATCCCACAGCCGCGGATAGAGGGATGCGTATGTCCAGATCCAGGACGGCATCGGCGGGGCATTTATCGGCGGACACATCCGACCTGCGAGGCATATGGAAGGAGGAAGATGAAAGGGAGGATGGCTCGTGGTGTGGCGGTTACGCGGGGCGTCTCGTTGTCGTCGTCGACGTCCTTGTCGGAGACAAACGTCGTGGAGTTCGTCCGCCGAACGCTTCGTTGTACGCGAAGATCGCCAGCCAGTTAGCCAGCCAAGCAGGCAGCCTGTTGATGTCGGCAGGCCTGCATGATCATAGAGTATAAATGCACACAAACTAGACCGATTCACTCTGTGGGGTGAGTGAGTACGTGCGCATGAGAACAAATCATTTGACTTTTGGTTAGACAGTGGTTTGCGACGCCGACGACGACGGTGACGCCAATAACATGCTGGTGGTTGTTGCTGCTGTTGTTGTTGCTGTTGTTGCTGCTACTGCTGTTGTTGTTGTTGCTGTTTTGCTACTGCTGTTGCTGTTGTTACTACTTCTGTTACTGCTGCTGCTGTTGTTGTTAGTACTGCTGTTGATGCTGTTTTTGTTAATGTTGTTGTCGTTGCTAATGTTGTTGGCGCTGCTGCTGCTACTGCTGTTGTTGTTACTGTCACTGCTGCTCTTATTGTTGTTGTTGTTAGTGTTGTTGTTACTGATCTTGATGTTGTTGTTGGTGTTGTTTTTACTGATCTTGATGTTGGTGTTGTTGTCTTGGTGCTGCTGTTGTTATTATTTTTGATGCAGCTGTTGTTGTCGTTGTTGTTGTTGTCGTTGTCGTTGTTGTTGTCGTTGTTGTTGTTGATGTTGTTGTCGTTGCTAATGTTGTTGTTGGCGGCGTTGCTTTTGCTTGCTACCGTTGTGTGCGGAGTGACTGTTGTACGGTCGGCAAGCCAGTTAAGTACCAACCATCAATTTGGCCGGCACAGCAGCAACAGCAGCAGCACCAGTCGAAGCAACAGCAGCAACAGGAGAAGGCTGATTCGATGACTTTGCTGGTCTGTTGCCGCAGCCAACTCCTCACCGAATTACAGCTCTACCCTCTATTGTGTGACAAGACTGAGTCACCCCCCACTAATCACCACACGGGCGCCCGCTCGCTGTTCAGCCGATTCACCTAACCCCCGTTTGCCTACCTACCTGCGGCGTCCCGATATGAACAAACACTTTTCAGGCCTACCGCCAGCCACAAACAGGCATGCAAACAAATAGACAGGTACACACACAGGCTCTATATGTTTATGCGCACGCCAGCCTAATTGCCCACTCACGTAACACACAGTTTCTTTTTTCCCCCTTATTCTTTTTCAGCAGCTTTTTCCTTCTCTTCAGCAGCTGCCGGTGCGTCATCAATCGTCGTTTCCGTATTCTTCTGCATACTATACATATGCTTGTACATTCTGTATATTCTTGACATCGCGTACGTTCGATGCAAAGTTTGCCTAGCTTTCCTGTGAGTATGCTCAACTTGGTCGACCCGCAAATATCGTATTACGATTACCTGAGTGAGCTCGAGTTTAGTATCAAGGACATTTTGAGTATCGGGTAACGCTGTGGGTGCAAAATCGTCAACACCGGTCACTCTGAAATGTGTCCTCAGGTCGTGTGAAATTCCGATGAAGCGACGCTATTAAGTGGCGGGTTATATTCAGCTATGGCCACCGATCGGAAGACACTAAAAAAACTGGAAGCACGGCTATTTTAGTAAAACGGTAACGCATAACCTATACAATGTATGCACTATAATTGTTGAAAAGTGCCTACTCTTAGTGCGACCGTAATACGAAGAGGTCAGAATTCAGCGCAATGCCGTGAGGCCCTAACAAAGCTTTAACAGAACCCCCGTTAAGATTAGCTTGTGTAGAGAAGAACGCAGTGCACTTCTACGGCGTACGAATTTCCCTGACGTATATGTCCCGATTTGTGTACTTCCAGTGCATATTGATAGGTACAGACTTTGACTGTGTCGGATTCAAGCTTGAATCTAATGGCTTCGTCTGTCATTTTATAGGCATTCGCCACCTTTTACACTTTCCTTAATATCGAGTTCGGCAGAGAGCCTAAATTTGTTCAACAAGGCTGTATAGCAGACAATAACTAAAGGTCGTTCTGTCAAATGTGTTGCTTTTTCCTACACTTTTATTCCACGTTGAAGCTAAAGATCTCAGGCTTACCATCCCTCCTGGTCTCGTTGTGTGAAGATCGCCACTAACGATTTGCCCCTTCTGGCATTTGAGCTAAATAAAGTACGAGAGATAGAAAATTCCCCCGTTTCTTGTGTTCTCGGCGATCCCTATCTCGCGAAGTACAATATTTTCAGGAGGATCTCCTCCACCTCGTGATAGAGTCTTTGCCGGTTGTCACGACCCGGTAGATAACAGCCCATAGATTTGGAAGTTGATCCGGAGTAATGCGTGTATCAGGCCATCGCAAATTATTAGGTTTGTCGGGTTGGTTGCATTAAAAATCTGGGAGTATACGCGTGTCATATATGGTATGTTTCCGCAGGTCCTTCGCGGTTCTTCATGCATGAACAAATGTCTGCCAACTTAACTTCCCAGCCGTGCTGTATACAGAAATGATAGCTGTCACTTGATGGGTTAACCGAGAGACCAACTGTGTCGTTGTTCTCGCGACGCTGCGTCTGTTGCTAGACTAGTATATTATTTATGATACGCGCATTATGATATTGTTTCGCGTGTAGAGTAGCATCACCTAAACCGCGAAACGCAACAACAACAGTAACAATAACAGCAACAGACGTTGCTCGCCCGACTAGACAAGCCGTAGCGAGCTGCAATAGCAGAAATGGCAGTCCTATCATCAACGTCATGTTCCGAAGTCGAGGATTTTTGCGTGGCACAAGAGCCACAAGAGTCCCGAGAGACGATCGAGTTAGATGGGGAAGACTGGGATGTCACCGCGATGGTACAAAGTGCGGCCGGCCAGCTAAGTCCGTAATCATAGAACAGGTGATGATGCGACAGTGGGCAGGACACAACATCAACAACAACAACAACAACGGCAACGATAACAAAACGGCGGCAGCAACAACAACAACAACAACACCACAAAGGAAACAACAGCAGCAATGACAGGAATAACGACCACCACAATAGCAGTAGCAGCGGCGGCGACAACAACAACAGCATCACCAGTAGCAACAGAAACAACAACAACCAAAGCGACGACGACGAAGACAACAACAACAACAACAACAAAATATCAACCCCACGAAACGATAACCGGCAATACGTAATCAACTACGAACGCCGCGAAAGCGGCGACGTCGAATAGAGCGAACAGGGGGGTGGACCCTAGTTGAGACAGATCCTGGTTGGGGCCTACTAACACCGCCATTGGCCGGCCCTTCGGTTCGTCTTTGCTGTCGACTTCACTCTCTCTCTCTCTCTCTTTCTAACTATTTCTCTCCCTGTCTCTCTCGCTCTGGTCGTCCTGTCTTTGATTGTGGTGCCGCCCGGCATGGCTAACGCTATCGTTGTTGATTTGGCTACTGGCTCAACTTCTGGTAGCTTCTGCTGCTCCTGTTGCTGCTGTTGTTGCTGTTAAGCCTAATTGTTGCTGTCGCAGTTGTTGCCGCTGCTGCTGCTGGTGTTGTTGTTGTTGATGATGATGATGATGCTAATGATGGACGATGACGACGACGACGAGAACGACGGTGCTGTTGTTGCTGCTGCTGCTGCTTTTGGCTGCTAAATCCAGCTACTGTTGTTGCTGCTGCTGCTGCTAGGGCCAAAGTCTCGGTTGCCTACCTGCCACCGCGACAGGTCTCGGCGCCACGGTTTCAACTGTGCCCAACGCTGTCATCATCGCTACTGCCGCCGCCGCCGCCGCCGATGTTCCGGGGGGTGTGTTTTGTGTGTGATTGTTGGGGGCTCGTTGGCTGGCTGGACCTGGGGAGGAGAAGGGGGTGGTTCAGAAGGTGGTTTGATGGTGGCGATGTGGGGCAAATTGTCCATCGCGTCAACCAGCAGAGGTTGATGCTGTTTTGGTTGACGATGATGATGATGATGGCAATGATGATGATGATGATGATGATTGTCATCTTCATCGCCATCATCATTATTATTATTATCCAGACCATCATCGTCATCATGTTCATGTTGCTGATGACGACAGCGACTTCAACGACAACTATAAGATCCAGCTAACTAACCAACGAATGAACTAAACTAACCAACTAACTAACAACGGACTTCAGCGAGCCGCCGGCTCCGGCGGCTATCGGACGTCTATGGCCGTCAACGACAGGTCCCTGATCCTACTGATCTACTACAACGATATATGACGACTACTACAATTATCGAGGATCGAAGTAGCCAGGTTAAGAAGCTGCTCTGCTGTTGTTATTGTTGTTGTTGTTATTGTCGTTGTCGTTACGCCACTGACCGCTGCTATCGCCGGCAAACACCAGAAGCAAGAACGAGCAACTGGCCAACTTCATCGTCATCATCAGCTTCATCACCATGATCATCATCATTACAGACACCATAGACGGACGCCAGCCAAGCTGGCAGACACCGACCTAGAGGCTGGATAGGGGGCAAGCAGGACCTCACCTTCATTCGCTTTTTGTCGGTGTTTTGTCGTCAGCTGATTTTGACGAGACAACAACAACAACAACGATGACGACAACAACAACAACGATGACAACAACAATAATAATAATACTAATATCAATAGCAATAACGAAAAGTCCAAAGACAACCACCACCACAACAACGACGCCGACGAGAACAGACGATGTCGTTGAAGACATCCAGCAGCCAGCTGAGGAGGGGGAGGGGGGGGGAGGGGCAGGACCAGTAGCTGAAAAGGGGCAACTCATTTTTGGTCAAGCGGATTAGCTTCTTCTGTGCTGACACTCCTGTCGTAGACGTCGTCACAGCGGGCGCCAATTTCACTTTGTCGTTGACGTAAACGCCTCGCGGAACCGAAAAAGCTGCTTTTGATACAAATTGTCGTGCGCAGCCGATGCACAGTCGTCACCCCTGTGTTGCAGAGACGCACTGCAGTGTAATTTTTTTTTATTAAGAATTATATTTTTGTATGAAATACGTATGCATATATACGCATCTAGATTGTTGGATGAGAACTGCAAGGCGTAAAAGAGTTACGTATGAATGCGCCTTTTAGGCAAGGTCTTTCTTAAAAGTGTTCAACTTAAGGAGCAGGCGATGCATATTAATTTTAGAAAAAAAACGTATACATACGCATCTATATATGTATATATATATATATATATATATATATATATATATATATATATATATGTATATATATATATATATATATATATATATATATATATATATATATGTATATATATATATATATGTATATATGTATATATATATATATATATGCAGCAAATTTCACGGAACGGTTTCATCGGCAGTGGGGCAGCAACAAGTGAATTCGGATTGAGTAAGCAGCTTCATGGGTTGTGGAAGTGGAGCGGTCGGCAAATTGATCGGCAAACGTTTGATGTTCTACGTTGTCGCCGTCATCGTGGTGACTTCGCGAAGCAGGTTGAACGGCGACGAGCAGGTCTCTCCTGCTGAAGTCTATCTATCTCCAGTGATCTTCCCTATGATTGCCCCTGTCTTGTCTTCGTTGTCTTGGCGCTCTCAGCCGCCTTTGCTGTCCGCCTCTGTACGTTCAATTTGGTCTTCAAAAACGCGCTTGATCTAATGCTGTTGACGTTGCGCTGCTTGCTGCTGCTGTTGCTATTGTTTTCCTCGTCGTCGATGGAGACGCTTCCACGAAGAGGAACGCACTGTGCGTCTAGTCTAATCCGGCCGACTAACTGTATATATATATATATATATATATATATATATATGAAAATTAGCAAGAAAGAACGCCTAGATAAAGGAAGGCAAGAGCACAGAGGCCATAAGATCGAACAGGTCGACCAGCGGCTACCGTTACGACGTCCATTACGGATGCATCGCGTCCGACCCCGTCCCCGACGTCCTGATTCGCCTGCGCCTCGTCTTGCGTTGTCTTGTGCTGCTGCTGCCGCAGGTTTCACACTGCTTATAGGGTCGTTTGTTAGTAGACACTTCGTTGAAGTATTGTGTATATGCGGCCGCGAGCGTGAGAGAAAGACAGAATCGAACTTCGGGAGCGAAATCAGGCGGATCGTCAGCTAATTTGATCTCCGATCTGTGTCCGGTCCGGGAGGTCGCGCTTGGCCGGCGGCAGTTCGCTCCTTGTCAATACGGTGTCGTGAGATAATTAATCTTTCTAGACTTTAGTCTCTAGTCTTTCCAAGGAAGCATGACTTGATTAAACCACGCGTAACAGAATAATAATAATAATAATAATAATAATAAATAGTTAATCAATACAATATAAAGTCACCTTTTATTGAAAAGGGGGTGTTGAAATCACATTGTAGTCTTTACACTTATGGGCACGTCACGAAACTCTCCATGCAAACGCGTTATTCACTACTTCGACATTAGCAACTTCCGGTGGAGTAATTGCCGCACCACTACAAAGCTTATTTGGACGTTATGTGAAAAATGTACTAAAGCTATTACTCCGGATTAGTTGTTTAAAGAGTCTCACGTCAACTTGCATTTGGTACCCGCTCACGTTGGGGAGTGCGAGGCTCTCACGTCTTACACTGCAACGCCGTGCGACTCTTTTGACAAATTTATCCTGCACTCCCTGGAGCAGTTCTACATTTTTTCTATAAAAATGTGCCCGCACGTGTGAACGATATGTCCATTTTGGTACAACAAGCTTACTATACAGTTTCATGTACATTGCTAAGTCATTCCCGATAAACGCTCTAAGAATGAGATTGCACAGCCAAGAGGCAGATTTTACAACTTCGGCGATATGAGATGTATACTGTAATGTTGTAAATACGATGCAACTTTAAGTGATAGCTGGTGCCAACGGATCGCCACTGGCCAGAGGTACTTCATAAGAGTTAAATGAAGTATTGGCTCATTTTTGCTGTCAAAGAGAACGCAAGAACGGTGTGACTCGTTTTTTTTTTAATTATAAAAGTTACAGCCCGACTGATTTTCTAGACAGTAAGCTTTAGACATAGGGTGTCGTAACATCTGTTCGCTGAACGGAAACCAAACTGTTGTCATATTATTATTATTATTATTATTGGCGCCAAGGAGTGCGGACGTGTGCGTATGGAGCTCCGAGGGAACACACCTATCCGTGTGTGTGCAGGACGGTAAACCCAGCAAGTGACATACCAGAGTGTAACTCAGTGATCATTTTGGTGTACTGTGTGTGGCCGTTCGACGGAGAAGCCAGCGGCTAAGACGCTGAAAAGTTCTAACTATGACACGATGAAGCAAAACGAAACCACCAGCATAACGGCCCGGAGGCTTCGAGCGGCACGCCGCTGCCATTCAGATTCGAATTCTAACGGCTGCCCAACCAACATTTTGAGTTTGGAACATTCAAAAACTCACCGCGCCGACAATAAAAACGGGATTTTCACTTGGAACCGCAAGGCATGAGAAGTGGACAGCCGCAGCAAAGCCAGCAACTGCTCTGTTTCAAAGGAGAAGCAACAGCAATGGCTAATGAGTTTCAATGTCCGTGGTGTTCGATGTGCTTTCCTACAAAGAGGGGTGTGCAGATTCACGCAGGAAGGACTCATAAGAAAAAGATAGCCGAGTCTAGTGGGCCAGCAGTGCTTCAACAGGCCGCTGCCACTTTTAGCAGCGTCTCACAGCCGCTGCCTTCTCCGCACGCTTCACTAGTAGAACCCTCTTCTCACCCCGCCAGCCAGTCTCCAGTGAACGGAGGCCCGACACCTGATGATCACCTGCCGCCCTCTTCTCCCCTTTCTCTTCACAAGCTACTCGCCAACGCCAAGATGACACGCAAGGTGCTGCGCAGGATCCCAAAGGGAGCGAGAATACCCTTTCGCCGACTCTTCCACCGTCTGCTTAAAGACGTCGTGAAAAAGAATGACGAAGCGAGCTGGACCGCGCTGCTCACCCTCGCCCCAAAAGTCCTCCACGTCGAAAAAGAAACCCAGGGAGGCCATAGCTTGGCCAGCGTAGTCAAAGAAAAGGTGGCCCTTTTCGGGGGTGCCGCTCTCACTTGCGTGGAAGCTCAGGGTCGAGGCAAACGTATATTGACGGATAAAGCTCGCGCTCAGATCGCTGCTCACAAGCTTTCCATGGATTTTAATGTGCGGAGCGCTATTAGGATCTTGTCTTCCGATGACACGATTGCGCCCGTAACGGAGGAGTCGATTAATGAGATGGTGGCAAAACATCCTCCTGCTCCTGCAGGGGACGTGGTGCCACCGTCCCCTTTCGGCTTGCCAGCGGTCGGGTCGTGCTCAGGCGAGGATGTTGCCAAGGCACTTCGCTCCTTTCCATCCGGTGCGGCGGGAGGCCTCGACGGTCTCACGCCTGACCATCTAAAATGCCTTCTCCCTGCTAACGGAGACCACAACGATGTACTGGAAACACTCGCCAAAGTATGCGACATCATACGTAACGGGCAAGTTCCGGAGGCTGTGAGAAACGTGATATATGGAGGGTGGCTTATCGCTCTGAAAAAGAAAACCGGAGGTACCGACCCATAGCCGTCGGCTGCACTCTGCGAAGATTGACCACAAAGACCCTGCTTCCCCAGGTCAATGTGAAAAGCTACCTGCAGCCACGGCAGATGGGGTACGCCACTCAAAATGGTGCAGAAATAATTGCTCACACAGCTCGCACCTTTCTCGAAAAACGCAACGAAAAATGCTGCCTCCTAAAATTAGATTTTAAAAATGCGTTTAACTTAAACAAACGAGGACACCTCTTGACAGAGATTTCCAAGCACGCCCCGGCCCTCTATCCAATGATGCACCAGGCATATAGCAAACCGACTCCCCTAATGTTTGGTGAGGTTGAAATTAGGTCATCAGCCGGTTGTCAGCAGGGAGACGTAGCGGCTCCTCTTGCATTTAGCCTGCTTCTGCATCAGTACGTCAAGCAGGTGGCATTCAAGCTCCCTTTGTTTTACCTCGACGATCGGACCCTTCTGGACAACGATCCTTCGGTGTTACTCAGATACATCAAGGATCTCCAAGCGTTCGAGCAATGGAGCGGGCTGCAGCTTAACCCATCTAAATGCGAGCTATTTCTACAGGGTTTTGAGGACGAAGAGAGACAGCAGGGGATCGCTGAATTTAACAGCAACCTCCCGGGCATCCTTGTAAAGGATCGATGTGATTTGGACCTGCTGGATACGGCGGTGTTTCCCGACATGATCGGTCCGATACTAGCCGAGAAGGGAGAACAACTTTCCCGGCTTTACTAGAGACTGGGCCATCTCGGTAGACATCAAGCCTACTTCCTGCTCCGGAACGCAATGGGAGTGCAAAAGGTTCTGTATGTACTACGGACCTCACCTGTCTTCCTTCTACCGTCAGAAACTCTGAACCTCGACGACCAGGTGAGGAGAGCCTTGGAAAACATCCTTGACCTAACGCTTGATGATAAGGCATGGACGCAGGCAAGCTTACCGGTCCGGCTGGGTGGAATGGGCATTCGTTCGGCCACGGACCTTGCCTTACCCGCTTTCCTTGCTTCGTCGCACAGCTACGCCTCTGCAGTGGCCGAACTGCCGGCGGACTCATCAGCCACCAACAAGACGCCGCTCGGATCTGGGATGCGCGTCAGTCTGGTCGTCCATCTGAGGAACAGGTCACTAGGCAGAAGGGGTGGGACCAAATCGCCACTCAGGCTACCCACTTAACTCTTCTGTCTGCCTGTGAGTTAGATATAGACGGCATTAGACTGAAAGCGGTTTCATCCGACGCTGCCGGAGCGTGGCTTGACGTGTTTCCGTCCGAGCTAGTCGGCAGTAAGCTGGCTGATGACCACTTCCGTGCCGCCAGTGGCCTCAGACTTGGCATTGCCATGTTTGAGACAGAGGCATGCCCGTGTGGTGGAACGGTGGATGAACGTGGCCTGCACCGACTTAGTTGCACTAAGCTGGCTGGGCTTACGCAGGGCCGCCACGATGCCATAAATGACATCCTCGGGCGCGCTTTCAGACAAGCCGGCTACCGCGTCACACTGGAGCCTGGTGGACTATAGAGCGACGACAAGCGTCGACCGGACGGCCTTATCAGCCGAGACTGGGACCGCAATCGGCCGCTGGCATGGGACGTCACCGTCTCCGACACGTATGCTCTCGGCTATCGTGCACTAGCCAACGCGGGCGTCGGCAACATTATCCACCAACGGGAGATGCACAAACGGCGCCTATACGCGCATCTCCTTGAGGACCACGTTGTAATGGCGTTCGGCCTCGAGTCATCTGGCGTTTGGGGCAAGGATGCACTCAAATTGACAAAGGAGCTTGTGAAGAAGCTCTTCGAGGCCACAGCGGAGCCAAGATCGACCGCTTTCCTCCGACAGAGAGTGTCATTAGAATTACAGAGAGGCAACGCTAAGATGATGTTGAGTGGTCACCGACACTCAAGCAATAAGAATAATATAAGCAATATAGTAGATATTATATAAGTAATATATTGATAATTGTGATACATGTACATATTGATAAAGTAAACCCTTGTTCCAAAAAAATGATTATTATTATTATTATTATTATTATTATTATTATTATTATTATTATTATTATTATTATTATTATTATTATTATTATTATTATTATTATTATTATTTATTTTCATTAATATGTGTTAGGACAATACAATTGTGAGGTGTGAATGTGTATCCTCGTTATTTCATGGTTACCATTTATCTGTTATCAGCCCATCGCACCTAATATCGACGCGGCATTTCCTCTGCAAACTGCCAGTGAAAGCAGCTGCCTCAGAAATTCGTCTTCGCGTATATCCCCGGTGTTTGCTCGTATTCGATCACCTAAGTCCTTTTCTTATTATTATTATTATTATTATTATTATTAACATAAAGCTATAATTTATTAGGAGTTATCATGCCAATTACTAAGATCTAACAGACGTTTTTTGGAAGGACATTGGCAGAATTGGGTGAAACAAATTCTGCATGGCAGCGTCTCAAAAACGTTACCTTCGAAATCTTTAATGAACAGTTAAATCAGCTACAACACAGATAATGATGCAAAAACATTAAATACCCAGTTGTCCGCCGGTAGCCCAACGAAGATGAATTATGCGTTTTTTTTCTGAAAACAAACGAAAACGAGCTGGTGCTCTTTGATTATAGCTGGGAAAAAAATCTAGTTAATATTGGGCTAGACTTAAATGGAGATCGCAGAAGCCTGGGGTCGGAAAGAGGATCTTCATGGAGGTGTCCGTATGCCATCGGATTAACTGCTGCATAAATAACCCTCTATCGATGGCGCTGATCCGGAACAGACAAACGACAGAGAGGATATGCTATATATATATATATATATATTTATGCAAGGAGGAGGCAAATTGCATGGCACGGCTGGTGATCTGTGCGCGCAGGTAGCCCTATAGTGACCAGACAGCTCGTTGCATGGTCATCCAACACTTGGCCCGGCTCTCCGTGTAGCTTTGTTCCAGCGCGTTAAAGTGTCAATCGATAACGAGGCATGCTTTTTACACTAATGACAGTGTTTCTTTCAATCATCGCCAACACAATGATGGCTATCGCGACCAAACGGACAACGGTTAACAATGACAGTGACATATGAGAACTCTTGAGAAAGTGAGCTGGGTCAGTAACAATAACAGGAAACACCTATAAAACGACATCAATCAAAAACGACTATGACAACAACAGTAGTAATAGCAGTAGGAAGAATAATAACAACAACAACAACAATATGCATCTAATACTCGCGTGCACAAATCCGGTAGCAACAGTCTTACTGCAAGAAAAACTACAGTTAATTGTTGCTTGTAAGGACAGCTCTGCATGAAAGTAGCACCCACAACAAGACCAACAAGAACTACAACAGCAACACGATCAGCGGCGGCAGCAGCAGGCGCATTGCTACAAAAAACAAAACCAAACAACAGCTTTCATCGTGTACGGCTGTCGCACTAACAGGCAGTCAGTCTCATTAAACCACGTGCTACTGACGACGTTAGTACAGGCGTACTGTCACGGGCTGGAAACATGTCATGTTCGAACACGAAACGACCTGCAGTTTTTTTTTTTCAATTCCGCCGAATTGTTGTCGCCCATCTCCGGTAGTGGTGCTATTCTCTGCACGGCAAGTTATGTTGGCATCTATCGACAGGCCACCGCTGTTTGGAGCGCTTTTGGTCGAAGCCAGTCTGACGGCTGCTGAGGCCCTTGTGGTCGATAATAGACGAAGTTAGTCCGGCTTGTCGCAGTTTTGTTGCTGGTATTGTTGTTGATAATGTTACCGTTATTGTTGTTGTGGTTGTCGTCATCGTTGCCGTCGATATATGGACCATTTTGAGAGAGAGAGGACCTTATACACACAGAGCAAATGAAGAGGACACGACAGAGGATTTGTGGAAGAGACAAGAGATAGAGAGAGCGAGAAGACATATCCGGAAGGTCAAGGAGCTTCTAGAGCTATCCATGAAAGCGGAACAACTTCCGTGCTTCGTGTTGGCCGCAGTCGTAGCCACCGCATGATGTTAACTCTCTTTAAGTCCGCAAGAGAACCTGGGGGAGCGTTTCAGGAAGACTTAGTAAAGCCACCTGCTGGTCGACTGCCGGTCGACGGGTGCCTAGGTCGGTCCTCGTCTCAGATTTCCTTGTCTTTTCTTTTCCGTTGTTGACTTTCTTCCTCGTCGAGCCTAGCTCCGAGGCCGGAGTTCTATTTTCTTCTACGTCCAGTCCTATTTCCTTTTCTTCTTATTCTCGTACAGTAGCGTCTGTGCAGACCCGGTTTCTCGCCCGCCGGTGATCTTGCTGATCTGGACGGAGAGCATGTTCTAACTATGAGTATGTCTGTTCGTATACACCCCATACATATCAACCCCCGCAGTTGTACATACTGTACTGTGGTGTGATGCTATGTAGTAGTCGTGGCAGGAGAGGACGATCTGTCGAAGACGTCATCGCTTGCGTCGAATACTACAATTACTACTACTACTACTACTACAACAACTACTGCTACCACTAACTTTGCGCGCTGTTCATAATGGCGCAAATCATCATGTGCCACGACGATGTGCTACTGGCACCATCAATCACCGCGATCTGCCATTGAGTCTACCTGGATCGGTCGCACGAAAGCAAAATGAACATCGGCGGCAATAGAAGCCATCGTCTATGTATTGTTGTCATGATTTCATATTCTTTCTAACAATATTTTTCTAGCAGAAGTTGTATCAGACAGCCGTACCAATAACAGTCAAAGTGTATTTCCGTCAATCGTAATGATGCTGGGCCGCTAATACTGCCCTGCTGGGCGTCCTGTGTGGCTTGTACTGACTCAGTTGTTGACCCGAACAAGCGGCAGCTGCGATGACAGCTCAGACAACCTTTGTCGACAGCGACGATTCTGACCCAGGTCTTCTGACCCCCAAATGAGTATCATGACGGCGACCGTGCGCTCCTTAACGCATACACTCGCACCAACACGCTTGCACACAAAGGCACACTCAGAACTCACGCCACAGACGCTTGTCTGTGTCGCGTTTGTATGAGTGCTGTATGTGTCGTTATGTGCCGTTGGTTGATCCGCGGCTCGGAAGGCTCGGGGGCTAATGAAGTTTTTCATATTTAAAACACTGAATATTATTAATATTGTTGTTACAACTATTATTTGTTTATAATTTATTTTATTTTTTGGTATTTTCCTACAATTGTCGGACCCAAACGTGTACTCGTCTAGGCTCACCCCCACTCCTCAATCTATAGAGCCGACGGGCGGCGGGGCGTTTCCCCTACACACTGCGAGCGAGACTTGCTGGTGCAGAAATTCGCTCTCGAACTGGTCACCCGTATTAGCACTAATTTTGATACCTAGATCTTTGAAGAAGATACTTGTACTCTGGCTGATTGGGCCCGTCGATCTTCTCTCCAAGTCAGAGCATTTGCGTTTTTTGCGATCTCAGCATGCTCAGCAACCCTCCCTTACCTGGTGGCGCTGTGCATCAAGTATGACGGAGCCACTGTAGATGATACCGTGGCATCCCATACCAGGGATTTTCCCTTAGACCATGGCGGGATGGTGACGCCTATTATTATTATTACGAAGAGACCGCGGCGTATTCTTAGCGGCACAAGATAACTTCAGTGGGGGTTAGCTTAAAGCCTTATTTTCGCCTCGGCTCGGCACCTTGCTGGATCCCAACTCTTTCCGCATGATGTCAGCACTTTGGATTGGCGCTCGCGTCTGCAAGCCGTTTCAGTGCAAACTGTATGAAGAGATGGTAGTTTCCATTGGCCTACACCCACTGAATTGCCCGAAGAGCGCCGGTAGATCGAGCAGACATGCTGAACTGAACAGTGTGATTATAAGGTCCCTAAGTAAAGCCGGTGTACCATCTACACTTGAACCGAGAGGTTTAGTGTACGCTGGCGAAGGAAGACCTGATGGAGTGACCATTGCATTTTGGTCACATAAGAAGTCCCTAGTTTGGGATGTAACGGTTTCATGCACAACCACGGCTTCCTATTTACACCACAGCCCAGTTGAGCCGGGGTGGATAGCAAAGCACGCGGACGCCAGAAAGCGAATTCAGGAGGTCACAAGCGATCGAAGAGAGGGTCAATTCTTGAGGCAAGCGTACTTAAGCGCCATGGAGTAAAGTAATTATTTAAAGAATTTGCAATAATACGTTTAGACCTCACAACTGTAACATTGTAATAATAAAAATAATAATAATAATAACAGCAGTTGGTGAACTCGCAAATACGTTGGTCGAACCGGGCGTCCGCCAAGAAATCACAAGAGCCAAAGACGCTGCAGAGCCAATAGCTAGACAAACGACTGGACCATCCCCCTGGCAAGAACGTTCCACACAGAATACATTTGACTCCTACAGATGTAGCGCTACAGCTTGAGAGTTGTTAGACAGCCTCCATTCCCCAGTGGAAAAAGCTGCCTTTCCGGCAGCACGGGACACATTTAGTAGAGGCTTTCTAAAGTGTCTCCCTTCTCCGCAGCTGGGTACCATGGACAACACCTCATTCCGCATGTTAACAGCTCTTCGAATAGGTTCCCCGGTTTGCAACCCCTACAGTTGCAACGCATGTGGTACCACAGTATTTGAGGATGGACTTCACCCTCTTAGCTGTATCAAACGCCATGGTAGAATTTCTAGACACGCTGAAATCAATGCAATTATAGGAAGAGCCTTACGCAGGGCTGGCATACCAAGCACGCTCGAGCCCAGATTAGGACTTGATGACGACAGAAAATCTGACGGTGTAACGATTCCGCTATGGGCTAACGGCAAATGCTTAGTATGGGATGCTACAGTGTTCTGCACAGTGGCTCCCTCCTATATACGCCGCAGTTCACTAAAAGCGGCATGGGTTGCCGAGCGCAAGTATCAAGAACTGGAGACGTACATCGTGGTGCCAATATTTATGAAAACAATGAATTCGGTAAGCAAGGGAACCAAGAAATTCATCAATGAGCTGGGCAAACGGATTACAGATCTCACAGGCAATCGGCACGAAGGCGAGTTTTTACGGCAACTGCTGTCGCTTGCAGTGTGTCGAGGAAACGCCGGTTGTATTGTCGGTTCCATGGAATAATTTTTAGGAGCTAGGAGAAGACAAGAAGTACACGTTCACACCATGCATGTACAATTTAACAACAATAATAATAATAATAATAAGCCTCGGGGTATCCAGTTTAGTGGCACGCATGAAGAGCCCTCTTTACATTTGGTACCTAGATGACGCATCGATTGGAGGCCCACTTGATTTGGTTGTGTGCGATATTATCAACGTGCTGAATTTTGCAGAAGAGGGGGGCCTTAGCCTCAATGCCTCTAAGTGTGAAGTCATTACATTGGGAGGTAATGCCCAAGAACAGGATGAAATTTTTAGGGCGAATGTCTTGCCAGAATCTAGGCGCGACTTAGACGAGCTGGAGCTTCTGGGAGCCCCAATAAGCTCACGATCGATTTCAAAGACCTTTAAAGAAAAGTGCACTGGACTGAAGCAAATTCGCTGAAATCCAATCCTGGCCGAGCGCGCAGATAATGGGAAAAAACGCAAGTACCAAGAACTGGAAACAAGTTATATCGTAGTACCAATATCGATGGAAACAATGGGCCCGGTAAGCAAGGGAACCAAGAGATTCATCAGTGAGCTGGGCCAACATATCTCACAGGAAATCGGCGCGAAGGCGAGTTTCTACAGCAACTGCTGTCGCTTGCAGTGTGCCGAGGAAACGCCGGCTGTATTGTCGGTTCCATAAAATAATATTTAGGAGTTTAGAGAAGATAAGGAGTACACGTTCACACCTCACAATTGTAAAATTTAAACAATATTAATAAATAATAATAATAATAATAATAATAATAATAATAATAATAATAATAATAATAATAATAATAATAATAATAATAATAATAATAATAATAATAAATATTATTATTATTATTGAATCCCTACAATTGCACTACTGAATCAACGTGTTTACTGGTATCGGTAAATTTCGTGTCCGCCCATAGCGCCTATAGTGGAAGCCAATGACATCATCTGCTTTAAAAACATTGCGTTGCGTTGGTCGCCCCTAGTATGGTCCGTGCGTTTTTAGATATACCTCTGAAACTTTGCGGTGCTTCTAGGTGCTTATAGGATCAAGTGTTTCCAAGGCAATCGGCAAGAAGTGGTAGCTCGTTGACAGCTCGAGATACTTTCTTCGCTTTTTTGCGAAATGCGTGTTCTGCGACCTATTCATACTCGACAGGGCTGTGACTCTGAAGGTATGATAACGCCTCCGTGCATCAGACAATTGCATCCCAGACAAGGCTTTTGCCATGTGGCCATACATGCTCGGTTTCCCCATCTAGTCGTAACTCACTGCTTCAGCTCAAACCTTTGGGCTCGAATGTGAATCGTATTCCTGCTCTTCTTCTCAGTGCTCTTCTCACTATTCTATCGAGCTCCGTGCTGCCGAAACTGTTTGAGCAGTTAAACGAGTGTAGACGATCAAAATCGTGCATTCTACCTTACGACAGGCATAGGAACGGCTCACAGATTGGGACACCCATACTAATAGCTGTTACTATTACGTAAGTCGCTAGGATCCAGCTTGGTACCAAAGCCCCCAAAAACTAGCAAGCAGCTTGCTCCCTTTCATAAGCCCCCTTTTAAGCTAATGTTCAACACCTTGCTCAAAATAATTCTAGTAGTCTCGTCGTAAGCAGCAAAATTATCGGTATATTTGGAAGCCTTTATGTTGAATGAACACTTAAACGACTATGACAATGACGAAGACGAGAGCGATAACTATCCCAAGATAATAGTGCACGCTGTCCCTCTCAATACTGATTATGCTGATTTTACCAACGCTCTTCCGGCTATTTTTACCGAAGCAGAACTTTAGCTTCAGTGGTGTCCATCATTGAGATGACATGATGAGCCTTTTTCTTCTTTTGACGGCAACATTTATATATATATATATACATATATATATATATATATATATATATATATATATATATATATATATATATATATATATATAAACATATTGTTTACTTCGCAATAACTTATTTTATATGTGTTGCAGTCAGCTGATATATATAATACGCTCTCCTCAGTATTAATATATCTGGCTTAAGCCCAAATTGGCAAATCGTAAAAAGGTAGCTTTGAAATCGTATGTGTCGCGCCAGGATTCAATGATTGCACAAAGGGGCATTCTGCAGCATGATATCTAGTGCAGACTTCTCCGCAACGGTTACAAACACAGCTGTCATACTCGTCATGATACTCAGACATAGGGTGTGGTGAAAACCATGCACAGCAAATCGTGTTACCACATGTCTGTTAGTACGGTCTGGTCCCTTCCACTCGCCGTTTCTCATTGCGCCGGTGTTAAACAATTCCGGAAGTTCGGCCATTTTTGCTTCCCATCTTTTAATGCATTCGTCAAAGGCCGCGGTGCGGGGGAGATTAAAACGACGCCTCAAATCTTCCGTGAGGAGCGGACAACCCGCTAGTAAATAAACAAGTCGGTTGCGCGTTGACGTGTGGAGTCCTAGGGTCCGTTTGAGAAAGGCTGCTTTTACTTGGTTTAGTTGATCCAGGTTTCTCATAGTCAGATGCTCCCATATTAGGTTAATTAAACAGGAGCAACTTTCAAGTCGAAGAGGCGGATGGCCGTGGCGAGGGATAGACGCTGTGGGCTTTTGTTAGACCTTGCCGCTATCAGGGCCTTCCTACATCTCTCCATAACGTGTCTTGAGAACCCTACCCCGTTGTACGGTAGTGTTAGCCCCAAATAAGAATAGTTGTTCACATAAGAAAGAGGGTAGCTTCCAATGTGAAGAGTATCGTCCCGTGCAATGGCGGGAGTAACTATGACTCTCTTATCTGTGCCTCTAAAGGCGCCAATAGTGGTGCGGCGTACTGGGGCATTGCACGTCATCTGGTTCTCAAGTTACGCGCATTTTCAGGGGTATAAGTCCGGACTCCTCAACCGGACCTGATCATCCAAGTGGGGTGGTCGGGGGTACGAGGGGGGAAAGGCCACTCTGTCCTAATATTCCAGACTCTCTTATGGTTGCCAAATGCCTCGTAAGAGAACCAAAATGACGCCCCCGGGGCACAGAGACGTGAGTTATGGTTACACGGGTTGGACGCCTCCTCGTGGCGACCGCTGGTAAACGGGAAAAGCCTCCGAGGGGTTCTCCCTTGAGATGCTGCCCCGGCCAAGAGCCAACCCAAAACCCGGGAGTACCTACGACTCTCTTACCGGCTTGGTCTGCTGGTGCGCGACTTCCGCGCGCTGCGGGGACCTTCACGAGCCACTATGTAAGCTAGTCAGACGGTACAAACTCCCAAAACTGACACTCCCGTGTTTTAACAACTAACCGGGGGGCAAGGCATACGATAGATTTGGGTGTCAACGAATTTATATTGTCATCCTGTCGTGGCCCATTCGAGGGCTGTTAAGGCTACTGCCAATACGGGGGACTCGTGCTGCATAGAAGTCCCCCGGGCTGGACGGTTAACGCCCCGAGTGACACTCGGTGGTACCGTCCGGGACGCCTGCTGCCTTGGCTTAATAGGCAAAATGAGCGAGAAGTGGCCACACGAACGCAGACCACCGGTCGAGAGGGCCTTCTGGCCCCGTATTTTACGGGGAACCCCTGCTCTGGAGTGGTCCAATGCCCTTCGGGGAGAAGGTATATTCCGGGGTGTAACGCGGAATCGCGAGGTGAATGCGTCTAATCGGTACGGTGGAGTAGTGTGGTACCCCCATTCCAAACCTCGATAGGGGGTAGGGTGGGGGATCTGCTGGCCTGTCAATTCGGGCTGGTAGGCACTCCCGTTCGGGTCCGCGCGTATTAAATCGCGGTTAAAGGGCGGGAGTGTAAGTATTTCTCTCTTTTGGTAGACCTTGCCGCTATCAGGGCCTTCCTACATCTCTCCATAACGTGTCTTGAGAACCCTACCCCGTTGTACGGTAGTGTTAGCCCCAAATAAGAATAGTTGTTCACATAAGAAAGAGGGTAGCTTCCAATGTGAAGAGTATCGTCCCGTGCAATTCTGGCCCCTCTTCGGAACTTAAGTGCTTCCGTTTTAGCAAGGTTAATTGTTAGCCCAAGACCCGTGACGGCTGTGCTCAGCCTCGCTAGCGCTTGTTAAACTTGAAAACGACTTCTTCCATAGATAGCTAAATCGTCAGCGATTGATCCTCGTATTTGTTTTGGGAGGTCTTTCAGAAGTACAGAGAAGAGAAGCGGGCTAAGATTGTCCCCCTGCGCAAGCCCGGTTGTTTGCGAAAACGTCGGCAATTCCGAGACACCATCGTCGATGGTTACACGGTTCTCCTGTAAGATTGCCCCCACGAGATTAAGAATTTTATAAGGAACGCCAACCACTGCTAGCATATCAAGCACGCGATCACAAAGAGCAGTGTCAAAAGCAGCTTTGAAATCGACGGAAACCGCGTACAAGGATTGACCTTTCTAGAGAGGGTCTCCATAACATCCTCTAAAAGAATCCCGCACGCTGTTGCCGTCGAGCGACCCCTTCGAAATCCATGTTGTTCGTCAGGGATGACGTCTGTGCCCTCCAGGAAGTCGGTTAACCTTCTCGTTATCAGGGAGGACAACGCTTTTCTTAGCAATGCCCCGCCAGGCCGACGGGTGAGTTGGGTCGCCTTTGCCTTTCGGGATCACCAGTAGCGTAGAATTTCGCCATTAAAAAGGGAGATACCCTATGTTAAGGCATTCGTTGAATAAGGCTGTCCAACACGGCGCTAACAGAAGCGATTCTTTGCGATGTTCGTTCCGAATACCGTCCGGTCCGGAGGCCTTATTAGAGCAGAGCCCCGTCAGAGCTTGCAGGACTTCTCTTATAGAGAAATCCTTGGCAAGCACGTTACGCTGCTCTGTAGTCTCTTCGTCCCAGACAGCAGCGAACAACGGTACTACGAGTGGGATTGTGTCACTTGAGGCAAACATTTTAGTGAAGTGCCCCACGAGTGCGACGGAGCCAATAGGGCAAGATGTCTGTCCACCGCGAGTAAGCCATTTGTATGGCGCTCGCTCTGCGTCTGACAGGAGTACGGCCTCTTGTTGCTCTAGGTACTTTTTCTTCTGCTGGATGTACGTCTTTCGACAAACTGTTCGGAAGACGGCAGCTAAAGGTCTGGCCACAGGATGCAGTTCCGCCAAGAGACGGAGGGCATCCTGGATCGCGCGAGCAGTATGACAATTGCGATTAAACCACGGACGGTGTTTCCTTGTGCTGGGCCGCCGAACCGAGGATTGGAGAATCTCTACTAGAAGGCCAGCGTACTGTTCTACGTCCAGGGTCTCGGGGATAGGGAGAACCTCACGAGAACGTTCCAGCAGAGCTTGAATGTTCAGTTTTCTCGATAGTAGCAGTTTTCTGGGGGCTCGAGTTGGGTCGTTTGGTACATTGATTTCTAACGCAATGGGGATGTGCGCTTGCAGGAGACCGCCTTCCCTCAAGGAATTTCTCTCTCCCATGTAGCTTACTCGGTCTCTGCTTACACTAACTGCAAACACATCGATAACCGAGCTCCCTGAGTGGCTATGAAAAGTCGGGACTAATGTTGGAGTAACTATCCAGCATCCGTAGTCCGCTAGGGTGTCGCGTAGGGCTGTTGTACGACTAGAAGTCGGACGATCGAGACGAGCATTGAAGTCTCCAGGATCGAATTATAACAGCGGCAGAATCGTCGCTAATCTCCCCAACTGCGTCCCGTCGATTTACTTTTTCCATGCTATATTTTGCTATTTTTCGTTTTCCTTTAAGGTATGATAATTTAGTTTCAGCGACCTACTTAAGTGTGCGTATGTTACATTAAACAGTTAATTTTCATGTTGCTCGTCCGGTATCTTTCCTTCCTCTCCGGATGTTCTGCTCATAATGTTTGTTTATAATTGTACTTTGTGATACAAAATACTAGTATAAAAAACTAAAATCTGAGCTGCTTTCTCTGTATTCTTGGTTGCTCAATGTTTCGTGCATACTTTGTAACTAGCAAGAATTCAAAAAGCAGCAACAACAACCACCCGTTACCAAAGCGATCTTGAGCAGCGCTTAAGTCGTGCGAATAAATCTAGAAAAAACAAACATTTCCCGTTTTTCCCTCACTGACGTGATCTAACGAAGTTTTCTCCTTATAATATATAGAATATTTTAAAAATTCCCGGTATTAGAAATAACGTGCACCTCTGCTTGACTCTGCAGCAACTCGCTCAGATATTATTGACCTCTCGACCTCTATCGCAAAGCGGGATACCCACTTTTTCTAACCCTCCAGCAACAGGGGAACTATTCTTTTTGCTTGAGTTGCGTGTCCAGCACGGTGTCTAAGCTCGACATTGTTTCTACCTAAATGGTGGACATCAAAGCAATTGTGTTACACGCTGTCGTCCTTATATTTGACATAGAGTACATCTAGGGACAGGGATCTTCTAGATCCTTGTATAATATGCAAAACATCTGTGCCCGACGAGCGTACATAAGTCATAAGGTAGCACCAAAGCACTTTATGGGATTTCAGCAATGAGTCTGAAAATATGGAATCAGCTGCCTGGTTCATTGACCAATTTTTCCATCACCTGTGCTTATTCTGGCTTTTTGCAGCTCACCGAGTCTTACGCTTGAGTTCTTCCTTAGTCAGCCCCAGATTGATTTGCCTCTTCTTGAAGACGCTGCTCTCTAGGAGTTGCATCCCGGCTGTCGTCATGGCAGCTTACTTCACCACTGTTTTGAAGATCCTATATATATATCGTCGGAACCTTCCTTGAGGATCATTCGCTTATGTCCTTGTCGTTACGACTTTGCAGCGGAGCAAATGCAAGGGCAACCCCTAACGTACATGTGTTTCCGTCTCCGGGAGGCCTACAAGAAAATCAAGGTAGTAAGAAGAAACATAATTTGTGCAGTCAGGCAAATACACGTTCCACGACGTAATAGGACGTCAGCTTCTTGTTGGTGTCCAAGCCAAAGGTGACCAGCAAAAGGCATGTTGTAGTGCGTATATTGTGGCAATCTGTCTTTGGCAGGGTGTCTTGCGAAAATTTGTTTTGGGTGGTCGTATAATTCAATCTTCATAGCACGCTGCCATTATTACAAACAAGAACCACCACAATACTACCTTTACAGACGGCAAATGAACAAATCAGGTAGACGGACGAGCAAACATCGTCACATGCATTCTTGTCGTCGAAACATTTAAATTCTACTGAAAACCCAGGTACAACTGCTGCATCTGCGTCTCTTCCCCTTCCTCTCGAACACCCCACTCCCTCCTCGCTTCCCCGCCATGTCAGAGGTACACCAGTCATTCGTAGTACCGTACATCAGTACAATACTACTGCAGTATACGTATCATACGCAGTTCCCCGTGCCGCGTGCCATCACGGGTCGTCTCTCCCTTTGGTTGGGGGTGGCTCTGCTGACACTCAATTATCCTTGTTGAACCCCCCTCGAACGTATCCGACGACTGGAAGAGCGGCGACCGATCATAGTCGGCAATAATCAAGTAGCAATGGCTGCCAGATGAGGCCGCCACGCCGGAGGGGTTGTCCATTTCGGCAATTACTGTAGATGGCGTGTGGTGCCAAACCAAAGCAACGCTAAAACGCGGCAAAGTGCCGCACCAACAGGCACATACACATAAACACACACACACACACACACACATATACGCATAGATGTTTGAATACATACACAAACCTACGCACAGATAAACACATTTCGGCGCTTTATTGCTAGCTTAATAGTAGTAGTACTATTAGTAGCAGTAACAGTATTAGCAGTAGAAGTCGTTGTTGTTGGGTTTGTTGGTGTCGTTGTTGTTGGGTTTGTTGTTGTCGTTGTTATTGGGCTTGTTGTTGTTGTCGTTGTACATAACTTGTGGCCAGCGGGCCAGCAGAATGACAAGTGCGAGATTGACGACGTGGATGGGAGAGCTGGCACCTGCCGAGGGATGATAGGTCGTCTTCGCCTGGTGACCCTCCTGTACGCGTGTGCCAGGCGTTTCCGCCGCGTATAGGCGCGCGAATACACCGCCGCGATCACAAAATAACAGCATTATCGTCACCAGGCGGACGCTGTCGTCATTGCTCATTGTTCCACCTATGTATTGGTTGGTTCTGGCCGACAGCGCGTTTTTTACGCGCGTTCCACCAGGAGCCACAACGCCCGTCTCGCCAAAGTCTCGAGTTAGAACAGCGTCGCGAGGTTATCATTGTTGTTGTTGTTGTTGTTGTTGTTGTTGCTGTTGTTGTTGAAGTAGTATTCATCATTATTGTATGGTTGTTGTTATTGTTGTTGTTGTTGTTGTTGTTGTTTTTGTTGGTGTTGTTGTTAAAGTAGTCTTCATTGTTATTGTATAGTAGTTGTTATTGTTGTTGTTGTCGTTTTACTTACGTGAAATCGCTGCTGAGGCCGTCGGACGCGGTCGAGCACAGAGAAAGGTGGAAGAGGAAGAGCAAGAAACAGAAGGGATCGTATCCGGCCGTAGTGCGCCGTTAGACTTTGTTCCACAGGCACAGCACAGTCCAGCATGAGCAGCAGCAGCAACAACAGCAACAGCAGCAGCATCAGCAACAGCAGCGGTGCTGGCGGGCCACGTCTGTTTATGCAGCGTACATCGAAGGAATCGTTCGTCATGTGCCTTTGTGCACAAGATCGGTATCTATCGCCTTTGGTGGCTGGCTCACTTCACCAAGTGCCTCGCGCCATTCGCAAGCCACGGCGGTATCCGATCGGCACGAGACACGACCGCTTTGCCTAGGAAGGATCATCTTCGTCGTCTTCGATGAGCGGTCGCCTTCAACATTCACTGTCGTCTTCGTCGCGGCCATTGCGTGACGGCCGGCGGTGCCGGTCACGCAGCTTGTGTACGTCTACCTGTGTGCAGTTGTGATCCGTCGCAGCGACAACAGGTACCCACCTTATGGCTCGCGTCAGGTAGCACCAGCAACAGCAGCACGTGCACAATGCACGAGTTTGTATTACAACACAAATAGCAACCGCAACAATAACAACAGCAACAACAACAATAACAACAACCGCAGCAACAGCAACAACAACAACAACAAGAATCGCGGCAGCAGCGGTTCGCGTGCCAACAACCCCCGGTAGCCAGTCGGTCAATCTGACGTCGGCTTGTGTTTAGTAATTTCGTCCGTCCGCCAACCGATTCTTTCGTTAATGCATGCACATACACATACGGTCGATGCGTCATTACCCCTACCCCCCTCCCGCCCTACTACATTACCCCCGACTACATACCTACCTGCACTGTGAACTTCTGCATCCAGCAACCCGCAGGTTGACGACAGCGACATCGTTGCGTGGATCGCGCGCCGTAGATCGATTAGGCCAGCAGGGGCTCAGACAACCTGGACGTCTGGCAAACGGCAACCTGTTCGTTTGCTGCTGCTGCTGCTGTTGTTGTTATTGTTGTTGCTGTTGTTATTGTTGTTGCCGTTGCTGTTGTTGTTGTTGTTATTACTCGGCATGATGGCCCTACAAAGCTTGTTGCTGCAGGTACGATGGTTCAAAGTCTTGGATCATCCGGCCGGTGACAACACCAACAACAACAACAACAATAACAACAACAACAACAATAACAACAACTACCAGTCGTCTATCACCTAGGCACGAGCTATCAACACATGAGCAGATCGTCACGAGCGAGCAACCAACCTGCGACATTTACGTCGCGCAGCCCCGCCATTGTCACAAAGCAAAAATACCAGATGTCTAAGTTCAGAACGGGCGCGAAGCGTGTGGAGAACTGATCGCAGCGTATTTCCTGTGTACGCCTGTGTACTCGTACACTGGGACTCAAGGAGTGAGAGTAGACGCAGTACAAACAGTGAAAATCGTTCTATTAGGTAGTTGTTGTATCTTATAAGCAAACATCCAGCACGTATTCTCACGTTATCCGATATCTGCTTAGCTCATATAATCGTGAGCAGGTTTAGGGTTCTGATTTAAATTCCCTCACACATAGTAGGGTACATATGAAGTAATATACTCTATACGAGGTAGTCCTGATACAAAGTCCCGAACTCGGATGCCGCACTAAGGTTGACGTCGTCGCAAAATTATTGTTATTTTCGATACAAAGTGCTGAACTCGGATGCCACTCGAATATTGTCGCTGCCTCCGTTGTCATTTACACTTGCCCATACAAGAATAGATAGTCTTGGCCGTAGGTAATTGTAAGCGTTTGGATGGACAAGAGGGCGGGCACTTTCTTCTGCCAACGGCTTTCCCTAGAGATTCAGAGAGGTTACTCAATTTCGGTGCTGGGAACTATGAAAGACTGGATGGACCCGCGTCTTCGCGTCAGGGGTCGGGCAAGACACCCACTCGGACACGAGTGATAGATGAGGAGTGAGCCATCGGTGCCGTGGAATTAAACATTCACATGTATATATTAAATTCCTAAATCGAATAAAATATACATAACAATAATAAAATTGTAAACGTAATAGGCGAACCAACTGGTTCATAGATATATGAGACGCATAGCCCAAGCTAAGGCTATTGTGGTCAAATCTCGTCAGTTTTGAACTAACTTACTGCTAAATCTTTAGAGAGATCTAATTTACTCATAAATATTTAAAAAATAAATTTGTTACAAACGTAAACAAGCAGTGCTAAGTTTATGTTTGTAACAAATTTATTTTGTAATATTGGTATATGTTATTGTCCGTAGGTAAATAAATATTTAGAAAACGTAGGTGCAATATCCAGTAAGAAACGACTTAAATACCGTAACGCTACTAACTTTGACGTGCATATTCCCAGATTGCTCACAGGAAAGGATTACTTAAGGTCTGAGTTGTATAGCTGTTTTTGACTAAACCCGCAGGCATATACTGGCCACGTGATTCGGTTGCGGAGATAGGGACTTCGTCAATTGGGCTAACCCGCGTTAATGGCGATAGAGAATTTTATCTGCAGCCGCTTAATAACTGGTCATTTTATTAGGAACGTTTGATTGCACAACTAATCATTGTGATGATTAGTTGTGTCTAATATAAACTAGATGGAATACGAGGAGCACGCCTTCTCACTAGTTCATGTTTAAGCCGTGAGACCTTTTTCCTCGTCATGACGTTTCCTCGTCAGGCACTCAAAACCATTTCCACATTTTGAATTCAGGAGTTATAAAAACCTCGTCCAAGTTATACGGACCATTTTGATGTCTTTCACTGGTCGTTCTGATAAAGATTATATCGAAAGTAATTTCACACACGCTTTGCTTATGTTTTTATACGGGTCTCCTAAACTTAAAATCAGAGTGAAGATACAATTGTTTACGATCCATTGTGGATAATAATAGTAATCAGTAAAATTTCTAATAGTCGTATCATAAGCGTGATCATGCTATTTTCGTTCCCTTAGCCTGTACCGAGAGAGGACTACGTTCCCTTGCGCGAAGGCGTGCTGGGTGTGTGTGTATTTGGATATATATATAGAGAGGGAAACAAACATGAGTCGGCAATAATTGTCGCGCAACCCAAATGAAATAAATGCAACAGAAACGACAAAACTGTAAAATGCCCCACGTCGTGAAGTGGCACGTTGCATAATTTCGCTTGGGTCATCCAGTCACCTGCGTAAGATGTGAGCCCAGATAGGTAGGAGTTCAAGCGTAAGATATAGGCCGTTTATTCGATGGCGTCCTATGGAGCGTATACTCTCTTCTATGGTCTGGGTTTTAGCAGTATCTGGTGTGACTCCTTAAAGAGGCGTATAGTCAGGCTTGCCCTGGGTGCGATTAATAACTGGGATGGGCAGTTCGAGTGTATTAAGTTCATGTTCAATGTACGCCATATGGCGGTAGCAAGTCCTAGTGACTTATGCAATATGACGATGCTACGATAAAATTTTGATTTTGCTTTTGTGTCTTTTGAGTGCAATAAAACAAAGAAACTATGTCGTTAATTATAATTTCTAAGAATATACCTCGTTTGTTATTCGGGCGGGTTGGACAAACGGCCGGCGATTGTGATACTGATTAAGATTCGATCGTGGTGCGACACGTGTTTCTTTTTAAAAGTTATATTCCCAACGTTTGTAGGTCTGGGCCAACCACTATAAGGGTCAAACAAGTACAATTATGATTGTTATTACGACAATTTGATACATTCTTTTTTTTGTAGACTCTGCTATTTTTCCGCGCGCATACTCTCTCTCCTAACGAAGTATGGCTACCGCAAGCATGGCAAAGACCATGTTCGTTATTTTAACTACTACGTAATCATTAGGACTGCTGTTTCTATGGCGCAACAGAATTAGTAGCAGTGAAAAATATTGTAAACGTCACGATCGTGATATGTCTCCAATTTGGGCTTTTATGTTGAATAACTTAAATATATATTGGTTAGCTGATTCTCAATGACGAGAGAAAACCCGGGTGCTTGTTTGCTCAATGACTCTGTACTATATATACATATACGCAGATTTACATATATGCATGTATACATACAAACACACACACACATATATGTACAGGGCCATTCATATCGTTATGTACTAATTTTAAGGTTTTTTCATTGCGACCAAAATGAACGTTTAAAAACCACTCTCTATTTTCTCACAAATTTAATGCTCACCATTTTCGTACTAAAGTGATGGTGCTGCGTTACGTAGATGTCAAATAACTAAGCTTTTTCGACAGTCCTAGTTGTTATGTTTTGCGTGCAAGCTTGTCGATCCCGGTTGCATGGTGGCTTAAGTCTGCGCCTGTGCGCCTCGCAACCAGAGGAGAGATATAGGTGCGCGGGTTCGAGCCCCATCATTTATGGGAGTCCGTATATAAAGCAATGTGAAAAACAGTTGGCTGAGGGTCAGCTCGAAAACTTGACTTTCACATTTAGAACATTAACCGTAACATTTTGCCAAGACGATGAGTTCTATCAAACCTGAAAATATGTACCTAACGTTCTCATACACCCTATGCAAGTATACATGCTTCGCTTTCAATATGGCTATCGAAAGAGGTTAGTTCCTTGACAACTACGTAACGCAGCACCATCACTTTGGTACGAAAATAAGAGGCATTAAACTTGCTATTGCGTGAGAGTGGTCTTTTGAACATACATTTTTTGGTCGAAATGGAAAAATTTTACGATTTTCACGAAAAAGCGGTAACGTAAGACATAACAACATATCGACTATTTATGACTTTCCTCTATCTGGCTATTCATTGTTCGCTACGCAAGCTAGTGAAGCCTCCGCAGAATTTTTCGCCGAACACGCCGGTATAATCGGTTGCTTCATGCGTTAACTGGTTCTCCCACAAACGTATATTTCGCACAACTATGTAGAAGAAGAAAAAGCAGAATAACTACTTTTATTAACTTTACTCTCTCTCTCCTAAACAAGACGTTTCCGTCTCTTCCTTCCATTGAGAAAAGGCAGAGAAAAGTATTTCTTTTGCCGAGTTCTACTAAACCTCGAAATAAGTTCATAACGATATGAATGCCCCTATATATATATGTATATATATATATATATATATATATATATATATATATATATATATATATATAAAGAGAATGAGGAAGCGAGCGAGAGAGAGAGATTTTTATTTTTAATAGCCTTTAGCCTAAATTGTAAACCTTCGCTGCACATTGTCCACCCGCAAATTATATTACGCAGAAGCAGCTAGGAGTATATATATATATATATATATATATATATATATATATATATATATATATCTGTATATATATATATATATATATATATATATATGTATATATATATATATATATGTATATATATATATATATATATATATATATATTAAGAAGCATGTAGGAGGTATGTGCGGGCACGCGGCATTTGTTGAACTAGTCGTAGACGGTCGTTGTCGTCATTAGTGAAGTGGGTTGTTGTTGTTGCTGCTGCTGTTGTTGTCTTTGTTGCTGTTGTTGTTGTTGTTGCTATTGGTCTTGTTCCCTATCGTCGTCGCCGTCGTCGCCAGCATCCATCGTAGGACCATCGTATCACATCGGCCGCAGGCCGCGCACCGCCTGCCCTGCCCTGGCCTTGTTTGTCTGTGAGTCAACGGCGGCTGCCGTGGGGCAGGTTGTCGTTATCTTGCTGGCTGCTGCTGCTGCAACGTCGGCGGCCAGCCTGCGCACAACATGGCGCGTACGTGCTGCTGCTGCTGCTACTATTACTGGTACTGGTGGTACTCGTGGTGGTACTGGTTCGACTGGTACTAATGCCGCCGCCGCCGCCGCTGGTATGGCTGCTCAGACTGTACCAGCAGAGACGAGACACCAGCTACCCGCGACAAATACGGCGACAACTACGCCGACTACAGCGGCAGTAACGACAACATCTGTGCTGTCTGCACACAGTCCCGACACACGTTAGGGATGGCACGTTGTCGGCCGTCGGACGTCGGGTTCGGTGGCGGCGGCGGCGGCGGCAACGACGCGTTCTCGCCATCGGCGAGCAGCTGGTCAAGGAGCACCTGCCAGCTCAGTCTGCCTACCGGCTTGATACCTGGCGCGTGCTTCTGTTGCTGATTCTGGCTCGGCTGTGACGATTCCTATTGTTGTTACCGTTGTTGTTGTTGTTGTTGTTGTTGTTGTTGTTTTTCTCGGTGTTGTTGTTCTTGCCGTTGTTTTTAACGTTATCGCTGTTGTCCTTAACGTTGTTGCTGTTGTCCTTAACGTTGTTGCTGCCGTTGTTGTTGTTGTTGTTGTTTCTGTTACCG
Source organism: Dermanyssus gallinae (assembly GCA_003439945.1). Classification (NCBI taxonomy): domain Eukaryota; kingdom Metazoa; phylum Arthropoda; class Arachnida; order Mesostigmata; family Dermanyssidae; genus Dermanyssus; species Dermanyssus gallinae. Next base: position 95,292 of record QVRM01003281.1, on the reverse strand, counting down.
TTGTTGTTGTTGTTGTTGTTGTTGTTGCTGCTGCTGCTTACGACGCTGGCCGTAGCTCTGAGGCTTCTGAAGTGTTTTGGTGTAACAACCTGCGGCTCCTATCGGGCCTATACCAGGCTACCACCAGCCGAGTAGGCAAAGCACCGCGCCGACTTCTACCTACTGTATCTAAAGGTACTACGCATACAGTGCTTAATACGGCTACCGCCGCCCAAACTTGTGTCAACCTGGTCGGGTGTCGTTGCGTAGTCGTCGTCGTTAACGTACCACATTGTTTGTGAGCGCTGTTCCTGCCGTGGCTGCTTGTTGTTGTTGTTGTTGTTGCTGTTGTTGTCGATTTTGTTGTTGTTGTTGTTCCTGTTGTTTTCTGCACATCTGCTACCTGTCCTGCCAATGTTTTTGCGTCTGCTGCTGCTGCACTGTTACCCGTCGTTGGGGACTCTGCGACCAAGGTGACGACGTATCTTGTACAAGGAAAACGAAACAGCGCATACATTGACAGATTGACCGACAGAGCGGCTCGATAGACGGAGGAACGTACGCACAGGCTGACATACAAACGATTCGATACATGTCTCCTCGCTATATGAATTATGGCAAATGGTGGAGGGACTGGCGGCAACACATCATAGACACGCTCGGTCATACTGTAGTGGCTTTCATATGTCGTCGCATGCCGATTACGGTAAGGCCGTGAGCCATCGAAAGAACGCTTTACCATAACGTGCAGCAGCAACACGTTGTTGTTATTCTTACTGTTGCTGCTATTGTTACTGTTGTTGTTGTTGTTGTTGTTGCTGCTGCTGCTATTGTTGTTGTTGTTGTTGCTGCTGCTCTGCTGCTGCTGTTGTTGTTGCTGCTGCTGTTTTGTTGCTGCTCTTGTTTCTAGCTTTTCGCTAGTGTTATGATTTCTTTATTTGTGCTGCTGCTATTCCAGTTACTTGTTACATCTTCCAAACGTTGTTGTTGTTGTTGTTTTTATATTTCACTTGTTGCTGTTGTTGTCGGTTGCTTGTAGAGTTGTTGCTGATGAAACTACTAATTTGTGTTGTTGCATTGGATATCGTTTTCATTGTTGTCGTTACTGCTGCCAATTCATTCGTGAAATCATGACTTCTACTACTGATTTTGTTTGGTATTGTTTTGCGTCTCTGACTCGCTGTTAGTTTGGTGGTCGAAATGCAAACACCCGTAGGCTACGTACACATCCTTTCTTAGAATTTTTGTATAATGCTAGTAACAAAAGTGAATACGTGTTCTAAATGATTCTCTTGTGGCTGATCTAGTGGAACCTTGCAAAAAATGTTGAGAGCTTGAGGTGTAAGCCTTACCTCAGCTTGACTGTCAGCATCCCCTGTGCAACAAAATCTTCCATTAATACACATAGTACACGAATCAGTTCTAAATTCTATTACCTCACAATCGATGACGCTCACTGTTGAAGGAACTACATTAGTAGTGTTATTTTCGCACAAACGGACTATTTGATGTCTAGTGGCCGTTGGCAGTACGTTCGGCGCGCGTTGCCGTCCTTCTGCGTGAGGCATGATTATGGCCTCATTCAGAATGCAGACCTTTGAAAAATAGCCATAGGCACGGGTATACCATAATATTTGAATGACTTGATTCTAACAGTGTTCCAAAACCGTTTGTAAATCTTGCTAATAACTGTGAAATGAATCTCCTAATGTGAGATAACAACACATGAAGACAAGATCAACAACAGCGCACTCATAATTTCATATGGCTGTAGCAATAGAAGCAAAAGAGGCAATAATTACAGGTAAACGTAATCATACACAATAATTTTGCAAACAACAGCAAAATCAGCAATCCTGTTCGTAAAACTACACAAAAAACAAGCTATGCGGCAGGACAGCAATCGCATTAGCATCTCTATGAACTTACTTATTACAACAAGCCGCAACAACGATCAAATGGAGATATAAAGAGAAATAGCAATAACTATACAACATGCCGATAAAGTATATATAAATATATATATATATATATATATATATATATATATATATATATATAAGGTGGTCCAGGACTATGTGAAGAGCGATATATCAAATTGTAGAGCTCGGTAAAGCAAATTTTTTTTCCAATGGAACATGGTCTTTGAGAAGTCTCGTTTCGGAGTGAGAGTGAAATTACTACAATTTTTATTTAGAGCAATGCGAGCCGCGGTTGCAAAGTAATTACGATCTTTCGGCAGGCATGTCGAGATTGAGTGCATGCATAGAGGACTGTGAGGTGACGTTGCGGCTGTCGCGCGACACCTCGGTAGTAGTATTTACTCCGCAACCACAGCTCGCATTGTCATACATTTGCTACCAAAATGATCTCCATGAAATGTGCGTTTGCCCAAATGTGCTAGTTTTGAGCGCTGTGAATGGTCGTAAGGTAATGATTTTGAGGTATTTGGTGTGAAAGCTAATAAAATAACTTCATTTTTGCAAATTCTGTTCTAAACGGCTATGGCACACCTTCTGGCCAGCGTTATATGTTCTTTAGAAAAAGCAGAATTTTCTTACGAACACACGGTGCGATTACTTTCTGTATAGGGGGACTGGTTGTTTAGCAATTGCACATTTTGTGCTCCTATGTCGGGCAAAAACACCAATGTCACAAATTGTGATAACTTTACTTTCACTTCGAAGCAAGACTTCTCAGAGACCATGTTCCATTGGAAAAAATATTTGCATTAACGAACTCTACAATTCCATATATTGCTCTTCACATAGTCCTGAACCGCCCTATATATAAAAATATATACAGGGTGTGACTGAAAGATTTTTAGAGCGATGCATGGAATTGTAGAGCTCGTTAAAGCAAATATTTTTTCCAATGGAACATGGTCTCTGAGAAGTCTTGTTTCGGAGTGAGAGTGAAATTACTACAATTTATGACACTGCCGTTTTTGCCCGACATAGGAGCACAAAATGTGCTTTTGCGAGACAACCAGTCAATAATTTTGGTACAAAACATATGTCAAGGCGAGCTGTGGTTGCGGAGTAATTACGATTTTTCGGAGGGCATGTCCAGATTAAGTGCATGTAAAATGACTGTGTGGCGACGTTCACTACCGCCGACGTGTCGCGCGACAGCCGCAGCGCGTCATTTTTCATGCACTTAACTTGGACATGCTCTCCGAAAAATCGTAATTACTCCGCAACACAGCTCGCCTTGACATATGTTTGGTACCAAAATGATCGCCATGAATTGCGCATTGGCTGAATATGTCCGTTTTGAGCGCTGTGAGTGGTTGTAGGGTTATGATTCTAAAGTATTTGGCGTGAACGCTAATAAAGAACTTTATTTTTGGCGAATTCTCTTCTAAGCGACCATGTCGCGCAATAGCACATTTTGTGCTCCTATGTCGGGCAAAAACGGCAGTGTCATAAATTGTAGTAATTTCACTCTCACTCCGAAACAAGACTTCTCAGAGACCATGTTCCATTGGAAAAAATATTTGCTTTAACGAGCTCTACAATTCCATGCATCGCTCTAAAAATCTTTCAGTCACACCCTGTATATATATAGATATATATATTTATATATATATATATATATATATATATATATATATATATATATATATATATATATATATATATATATACATATATATATATATATATATATATATATATATATATATATATATACATATATATATATATATATATATATATATACGAGAAAGGAGGTATATTTAATCTTAGTTATAGTCTATAACCATGTCAAAATGACATATCTGCACTGCACATCGTCCAGACGACAGCCGCAAATTGCCAAGTGCCCCATCTCAACGACCGATTGCGCAGATACCGCTATGCGCACGTTGTGCGTTTGTGCGTTCGCGATACAGCCAATAATGCTAATCATTATTGTGCCAGTGCTCTTTGAGGTCAGTCGAGAAGGAAGCAAGCAAGCAAGCAGTAGCGGAAGGAGCAGCAGACTCCAGTCTCTCGGCGTCTGCGGCCAACCAAGACGAGATCACTGGATGCCGATTGAGAAGAAATGATTAGGGCATTGTCGTGCACGTACCAGGAGCCAAGACATGCCATTGTTGGCCACTGTGCAACTGTGCGACGCAGGACCACGCCATTGTTCACGTCATTATCATCCATTCACCTTACCGATCTTCGTTGAGAAGGAAGATTTCGCGGAAGTTTTCGATTATGTTTTCGGTCGGGTCGGTCGACACCGTTTGGCGCCAGCATTGATTGGCGACCCCTGGCGATCTCTCTCAGGAGATTGCGTTCTCCTATGATTTCTTTCGCCGTTGTCGTCGGGGGTTACGAGGGGTGGCGGTGGGGGTGGTGGTGGTGGCAGCAGTGGCGACAGTGGAAGAGGAGTAAAACTCGAGTGGCGTCATTTCACCGTCGCGTGGTTTTGCGAACACGAGACAGTGAAACCAACACATCGGCGAGCTAGCACCCATAGGCGGCGACAGTGAACAGAAGAAAGACCTTTTTCCTGCGGGAGCGATGGGGCGGGCAGGAATGCACGCCTGCCGCACCCAGGTCACACGACCTCAACCTCAGCAGATATGATTCTGATAGTGATGACGACTCATCTTGGCGGTCATAATGATGCTGAAAATGAACGCAAGAGAATCGTCGTCTTCTTTTCAATAAAGAGATGCACTACACAAGATAAACTGTAAAAGCGAGTGGGGGAACGAAAGGGAAAGGTAACGTCACCATCCCCCCTCGCCAGATTCGCTTCGAATTGCCTCGTTGAGTATGGGCGATATTCTCACACAATGTGAAATATACTCGTATACTCTGAAACAAAATAGTACTTCTACAAATGCAGGTTCCTACGTTGTTGTCCTCGCAGTAGGTGATGCTCTTGTTGTTGCTCTTTCTCATTTGTTGTTGTTGTTGTTGTTGTTGTTATTGTTACTATTAGTATACGTGTTGTCATTGTTGTTACTATTCTGCTGTTGTTGTCGTTGGTAATTGTTGTTATAGTTATTGCTGCGGTTGTGACTGTCGTCGTGTTAAGTCGTCGATACTGAATTTCTGTTTTTATGACTACTGCCGTTCATGTTGTTGTACATATATATAGTTGCAATATTTTTTTGTAGTGGTTGTTGTTATTATTGTTGTTGTGATCGTCGCTGTATTTTAATTATTAAAACCCCACCATTATCGCCAGCCAATTGCGTCGGCAAGCGTCTCCACGAAAATGAGTGTGTTAACACCTCGTATGCGAACGAATAACAAATCTTGATTGTTGGGGTAATCACCCACACAACACCCATCATCGTTAAGATCGTCCTCATCGTCGTCGTCTTCATCATCGTCATCGTCGTCGTCGTCGTCGTTGTCGCTCGCTTTTGTGCAAAGTGTGAGGTGTAAAGTCATCGTCAACAATGGTGTCGTCGCGGCATGCGATTAGCTGCTGCTGCTGCTCATCGTTCCTTCTGCTACGGTTTTGTAGACGCGCGTACACCTTCTGCGTATACAACACAATAGACTCAATGGGCCAAGTTGGCGGTGGCCATCATTCCTTGACGCTTTGACGTTTTGCAGTTGGCCTGGTGGTTTAAGGGGGACACACACAATGAGAGGAATACAGGCGAGAATGGGGCGAGATGGGGTACGAGATGACAGAGAACAAGAAACAAATGTTCAATTTCGTTGCCAGCCACTGCTGAAGCGACAAAACATGCGACTGTCGTGAGTAACAAGGCGACAAAAAGAAGAAGAAAAAGGTGTTTGTCCATTTCGCCAGCGACTCGCGCATGATTGGCAATTCCGACATCTGGGCCGCGCGATTTCAACCGCGCGACGCTGCTCGCTAGCTCGTTTCTGCTGAACGACCCAATCTGGCCTTGAACGCCGCGCACACTCATACATAGTAAAAGTGCCGCCGTTGCCGCTTCACAGACGTGCGCCCAACACGTGCTATTAGCACAGTATTAATTAGCAATCTTTGTATATGTATGTATATGTATATGTATATATATATATATATATGCACACTGGCATAGCTATACATGTGCATGTCGGAAACATTTAACATTTAGTGACCAGCTGAGCACTTGATGCATTGTGAGAGCAAAATGAGGCACGATATAAATAAAGGCCACCGTCACAGCTAATAGCAAAGCTCATACTAGCGGTCGCCCATCTGGCTACTGCTGACACATCGTACAATGTGAGAGTTTGTATATATATATATAATGGCAAAGTGGAGTACTTTGTTTTCTTAGTCAGTTCTCTCCAAGACGAAATACTTACGATGGCTTGAATAAGACTAAGGGAATTCTGTGCCTTCAAATGTAGTCGCTGCTACGAGGCTAGAATATGACCATTCAAATTAATATCTGAAAACGCAGAGCTATATATTTATATATATATATATATATATATATATATATATATATATATATATATATATAAATATATATATATATATATGAACTAGGAGGATCCTATTAAACAAACCAAAATATTGCATTCCTAGGAGGGTCTGAGTTCTGCGGCTTGCATACCGCATCGAGAGTAAGAAAAATGCATTTACAAACGTTTTCTTATGTGTAAATTAGTAGTACAACCTTTCACATGATATGCGCTGTAGTGAGTCGTGTTCAAAGACGCTTAGCACACATTTACCTTCTAAAACAGTATGTTTTTTATTAGAAACGCCGTCGATAGCTTCTGTATCTCTGTATGAGCTGAAGGAGCTCTACGTTAACATCTTAAACACGATCTAGTCTGAAAGCAAGTTTTTAAGCAAGCGACGGAACACAAAACAGCACGTAAGAGTTAAAGACTTCTAAAGTAAATTTTAAATAAGTAACTTATTGTACATGTACGCCTGTAACAAATAAGATTATTTACCTATCGTTGAAACTGTATGATTCACATCTATCAGACGGACCAGAAAGTTCGAAGCATGGAATGCTAGCAATATACAAACAAAGATCACGTACCTTTCTTGTTCAGTATAGGCTCCCGAAACTCAACACCTATAATCCAACAATCATCAACAACCTTTACCCATACCACGAGCAAAATACTCAGGATCTTAGGACTAAAAAGGCTCGTTTAAACAAATAATAGTCGCACAGGGTTAGGTTTGGAGACGATAGTACGTGCTCAATACGACCATTTGGAACTTTAGTTGGCGTAATTTGGCCATGGCAAAAAGACCAGCTTATGCCTATCTCTTTTGCTGTTTCGCGCAGCTTTAATCAGCAATCAGTTATCGCGAGTTTGCAGATCTTCAGCACAGCTTTCCTACCCAATACTGTTTTGGCCTTCTAAAACGGGGTGTATCCTTAGTTCTCTTACTACTACAGGCAATAAATTAAGTAATGGTATGATGCCCCCTAATTTGGCTTTAATTTCTATTGCAGTTAAATCTTCCAAAAAAAATATCTTAGCACGGTACTCGTTCTGTTTTATTCTCACTGGTGAGTCTGAAAAGTCGAAACTAATCCACATCGTGTTTATTTTTGTTACTTCTAAAGAACGTTTCGTTCCGATGCAGCCGGCATAAGTTTAAAATTAAACTGAATTCGTACGATCTTAAAGTTGCCCAAAGGCATGACTACAATACAGATGAAATGGAATTCACAATCATAATCGTTTCATTAAATAATTCACAACCATAATTGCTTCATTAAATAAATTCACAACCATAATCGTTTAATTTAATTAAATCGTATCGCGGCCAAGGAAACGGGAAAAGAGCTGCCCTCTCCTTTTCCCCTCTCTCTCCATCGTTCTCCTACACTTTTCTGGAACGTTTGCAGCACACTTTTCCATAGACGTGCACCTTCCTCTAACAAAGTGCATTTCAGTCGCAGTTGTTTTTATGCTTGGGTTTCACTGTCCGTCTTGTACGCGTCACACTGTCATTGTTTTTTTCACACATCACTGTTCAGAATCAGGTACCATGAGCATGACGATATATGTTGCTACTTGCAGTCTCTCTGATAACTTGCGAGTTATGTCGAGTACGTAAGAAGTGTAGCTGCTGCACTTACAAACAGAAACGAAAGCCTCAGGCATGTAGGCGATATACGTCGTCGTCATCGTTGTTGTTGTTGTTGTTACTCGTGGTTCTGTTGCACCCCAACAAGCAGAGTTCGGTTTGACGGTTTTCTCCATCTCCCTAGTTGTGTCTACCTGTGTTTCTCTTTCTGTCTGTCTGTCTTCTGCTTGTTTCTCCCGTTGTCCGAGCTCAATAACGTCCTGCGCCCATCAATTCACTTCGATCAGCTACTATAGCACTGAGCGTCTCAAATATGTATTTGTTTCACCCTGCGTACTCCCGTCTGCCTCCTGTCACTCGATTGATTCAATGTCGATGCAGTCAATGCATATCTACGTCTGTACGAGTACCGCGTTCGTATCGACTGGTATAGAGAGCGATAGAGGGAAACCGAGAGAGAGAAATGAAACTTGCTTAAAGGTGACGGCAAGCGGCAACCGGTCGCGTTGGCCCGACGTGGTCGAAGCGCGTCACCGTGGCGCCGCTAGCCATCACCTTCGTCAGGACTGTTGTTGTTGCTGTTAAGGTTGTTGTCGTCGTTGTCGTTGTTGTTATCGTAGTTAAGGCTGCCGTTGTTGTCATTGTAGGTGTTGTTGGTGTTGTTGTTATTGTAAGTGTTGTTAGTGTTGTTGTTGTTTTTTGTACGTGTTGTTGTCGGTATTACGGCTGGTGTTTTCGTCGCCCTCAGACGACAACAGGCCCGTGCCTGGCGTCATTGAGACTTCTGCCGGCGGGAGATGGCGAGCCATGGCCAACCGACCAAACTGAAAGGCGGGCAAAACAGCGAAGAAACGCTGACGATGACGACGAAGACGACGACACCATTGTCGTCGACGCGTACTTTCTCGTTGAAGCGACAGGTGAAAAGAGCCCCAAAAACACACTCACAAAAATGTTACAAGCGCTGAGCCGGTTGTTGTTGCGGCTGCTGCTGCTGCTGCTGTTGTTGTTGTTGCTATTGTTGTTGTTGTTGCTATTGTTGTTGTTGTTACTCTCGTTGTTGCTGCTAATACTGCTAACACCGTCGCCAGCGCTATCCAAAGGCTCACAGCAAGACGACGGCAAGGAATGTCCACCTGCCCCGACGATCTGCCAACAGAGAGAGACAAAACAAAAGGGCACAATAGAACTATAGAAAACGAAAGAACGAACGAGAGCAAGAAAGAAATACGGCGCGAAAGCTAGGTATATATATAGAAGAAGAATAAGAGGAAGAAGAGGACGATGATGAAGAGATGAATAACAAGCGTTAGCATGGAGCAACTCCGAAGAGAGACCCGATGAAGGCAAAAAGATACACATGAATCTATACATATATATACATATATATAGCAAGCAGGATAAAAACTTCACAAAAAAGCGTTGCCTTTACAAGTAAAGATAAGAGCGCGAGGTGAGACAGAATAGGAGCGGGCGCGAGAAGGCGGCGACGAGACGCCACGAAGACAACAACCAGAAGCCAAAGACATGAGACGAATGAGGGATGAGGGATGAGGGCTTTGATGAGGGATGAAGAGGGTGAACAAAAAAAAACGCGAAGGACAAACTGTCCCAAACGCGCCCGTACGCCCGCCGAAGCGACCGGCGTCGATACGAGGCTTTGAGGTGGTGTCCAGGCTAGGCCGCAGCAGCAGAAGTGGCAGCAGCAATACACGCGATCGGAACATCGATACTTAATACTACTACAGCTTAATTCTACCGCCACCACCACGTATTGACTAAATGAGCGATCCGCTCACAAGCTGCCGGCACATAGATAAATCACGTGTTCATTTGCTCTTACTGTACTCTCAATGTATATGTAGGTGTGTGTGAGTGTGTGTGCCATCTTCAACACCATCATCAGCGTTACCGTCATGGTTTTAATCTCTGCGTTCTTTCTTCTCTTGGTTCTTTCTCTATTTCATCAATGTGTATTAGCATTTGGCCTCTGACGCAATCACGTGGACGCTCATACAGACGCTCGACGCGCAAGCCGAGGCATACAACCCCCAATGTAATTGTAGCCATTGCAGTTCTATTCACGCCTGCATTTAGTATGACCGTCTATTTTTATCGTCGACTTGCCCAGAAGCACGTGGGTGCCAGTAGAATCGAGTAAGACCGCTTGTCGACAGTTGACAACAGCCGGAAACAATCGGCTACTTTTCAACGTGTGCCAGCGTATGTTTAGGTCGATCGCCTCGCCTAAGAGACCGTTACAGACGCTGGCGCTCTGAATATTTCCAAGAAACGGTTTCTACACTTAAGTTTAAATATAAAAATGTGTAAAAAAATTCTCCCCGTCGGGGAATCGAACCCCGGTCTCCCGCGTGACAGGCGGGGACACTGACCACTATACTAACGAGGACAACGCTCGTTATGCTCTCGGCATGGTAGGAACTGCTAAAAGCAGTATATATATATATATATATATATATATATGGCTGTCACGCTAGGTGTCCGACACTTCGCCTGAGTGGCGCTTCCTGAAGGACGTCCTGCATGCACTTTTTTGATTGACGTGTCTGTGCATGACGTGTTCTTAATGAACCAGAGCATATTCAAAACGGACGGCAAAAAAACAAACTCTATCGGCTAGCCTTTACCTTAAAATTCACTACAACCCCTGGCGGTTTCGTGACAAGACCAAAAATGGCTAAGACGCTAGTGAGCGACACACGCTAGCAGGAACAACAGCTCCCCGAGAAACTAATCAAGTTTATTTTGATTTAACGTGAGCTTACCTCTTAACACTGCACTTCGAGGTAAGCTGCTTGAGGCTTATGCGTGTGTTTCTCGTACGTGCGCAGTGGTCCCTTGTGCAATGAGGAAATAATTAACAATCAAAGTTTGATTTGTTATTATTACTATTCTACGGTTGGTACTGGTACTGTTGACGCTTAGAAGCATTTCCCCTTGATAGCTCTGCAAGGTTACAACATCGAGTAAAAACAGCGCTTAAAATGGCTTTGCGCCTAAATGGCTTAATACCATCCTGCATCAATAACTTTAGTGCGCTTACTGACGGCATAAACAGCCAGAAACTGTATACATATACGCTTTCACTACTATATAGCGAGGCTACCAGTAGTGAGGCAAATTCTTTGGGGATAGTGAATACTATTACCAAATCGAGGACAAAGCAAGAAAAAACAATTGGTGCCGCGCCAGGCGAAACTCGTTCAACCTCCAACAGCGCCCAAATCTCGATTTGTTGTTCGTATCTCTCCCTTTCACTCACTATGGACCGTAAGTTTATTACAACACTTTTTGCACTAGGTTTCTTTGAATTGTACATCTTACATAATGGATATCACATATATTTGATTGCGTTTGTCTCAAAACCACCGATAGAAACAAATTAAAGATGTGCTGTACCAGTGCATTGACACGTGTCTATTAACTGGTATGCTTCTAGCTAAGTCGTCGACAAAAATTACGTGAATTTTCTTTGAGGGACTACGCTTTCGCAATCTACACTTTTACTGGAAACTAAAAACTAGCCAGAGAATAGCTAGAGAATCCCTCCCCAGTCAAACCTCCCATCTGACTATGTCTTCAATATAAATCAATTCTCAGTGTCCTACGTTTACTAATATTGTTTCAGTTGTCGTTGTTGCTTAGCAGTGCGTCTTTAAGGTGGCTTCTCTAGCACAAGCTTTCGTATTGTTTGAATGTGTCTCGAGAGCTGCTCCTCGAGTAGTGCGACTGTAGCCGTATCAAAGATGGTAGTGCGATTTCTGCTCCTAGCATAACGTTGTCGTATCAGCCTAATCCTGCGTTGTTACTTCATCATTGTGGTAGGCATGCAGACAGGCAGGCGTATCTACAGTAGTAGATCATGAGGCACGCGTGGCATCGCCGTTATGACCGAGGTGTCCCGTTGTTCCGCTCGAACATGCCTTCAGTCACGACAATCTGATTATGTGCACATGCCGTGCGCCCAAACTGTTTCTATCGTGACGCTATTGCTGTTGTTGTTGTTGTTGCTATTGTTTTTGTTGCTGTTGCTGCCGCTATAGTTCTTAGGTTGTTTTGTGTTTACCTTGTAGGTGTATCTGTCGCTCTCATTGTCGCTGCCATTGTCTTCTTCGTATGTGGCACGTCGCACCGTCAGAGCAGTAATGTTACGCTTGAGGAAAGCTGCGCGCTTCCGGTAGTCGTGGATGTTTCCGACGACGATGGCGACGACGACGTCAATAATGAAGACCGACGGCCAACCAGGCGTCTTGCTGGGCGGGCGGCCGTGAAGGCGCCGCCGCCGCCGCTACCACCGACGCGCTCTCGACGTTCGGGGTTCTCTGAGGATCACGCCGCATTAAATTCAAGGTCCAGCGAGCGGAGGCCGGTGCGACTGCGGCGTGCTGTGCTTTCGGCCAGTTCGGCTACTCCAGATCTATCTCCCACGTGCACGGAAGTCGACTCCGGCTCAAGACGGCCTGAGCGCTTCGAAGGCGTCTACCTACGGCCGGTATATACACATATAGATACTACGTACTAGCGCCGCTCGTCCGTATGGTGAAGTACACTAGCAATGGCATGGCTGCGTGTCGGCCGCCCGGCCGGCCAACATCTGAAACTGATCCCGGATGGATGCCAATTCCTCAGCGGCGGCGGCGGCGACGGCGTTCGTCGTCGTCATCATCATCATCATCGCCACAATCGACCCACCCTCGCCCTTGCGTCTCAGCTGTCTGTTATCCTGTTCGGCTGTCCTGACGTTGTCCAGATCGCAGTCCCACTGTCCGAGTTGAAGTCGCAGCTCGGGCGGCACTGGTGGCCAAGAAGCAGCATAGCGCGCGAATTTGGCGCGCAGCATTGACCTGCTTTCTTTTATTTCGCGGTGTGCCGTGCCATTTCACTGTGTATTTTGTCACTCGAAATGCAAATTAGAGTTGGCTAGGGCTCGTGCTGTCCTGTTGTTACCGTTGTTGCTGTTGTGATTGTTGTTGTTGTTGTTGTTGTTGTCGTCGTCGTCGTCGTCGTTGTTGTTGTCGTTGCTGTTTTTTTGTCGTTGTTATCGTGGTCGTCGTCGTCGCCGCTGTTGTTGTTGTTTTGTTGTTGTTGTCGTTGTCGTTGTCGTTGTTATTGTTGTTGTCGTTGCTATTGTTGTTGTTTTCTAGTGTTTCTGTCGTTGTTTTTGTTGGTGTAGCGGGTCCGGCTGCTGCTGCTGTTGTTGTTTCTGCTGTTCTTATGGGTGTAGGCGTCCAGTGTGTTATGGACACTCGGCTGGCGTGGCGACGGCTTCCGATGCAGGTGACTCCGGCCCGGCGTATGGCATGAACGCCTTGACCGTGGAGGTGGTGCTTGCTGATACCGTGGCGGTCGCTGTGATTATTATTGCAGTTGCTGTTGTTGTTGATGATGTTGTTGTTGTTGTCGTTGTCGTCGTCGTCGTCGTCGTCGGAGACGTTGTGGTTGGCGACTTTGGCGGCTTCCCGCTATAGCAGCTAGGCGTAGGCCGGCATACGTGTAGATCTGCCGTTCGGCGCGTTGTAGAGCGCCAACGCCAAAAGCTTCCGGCAACGGAGAGAGGAAGGGGGGGGGGGGGCGGAGGGAGGTGGACGAAATCGGCCATGCCCGACGCGAACACCACGTCGGCCTGAATCAGGCCAGTCAACAACAGCTTCTCAGTGGCTTCTCACTCACAGACTTCAGCAGCCGCTACGCTTCGACTGTGACAGCATCTTCGACGGCTGCGTCTTCGAGCGTCTCGGTGTCTCGAAGCGCAGCTCTAGTCGCTGTTCGTCGCCACCGCCTGCCGAGAACCTGTCACCGCGAGCGGATACAGTAAACTAGCGGACATAAATAACTGTATATATACATGTTTCAATACGGATGCATACATGTATATATATATATATACAAAGCTATTTACCCACAACATATAACAGCACATATAACATGTGCTAAAGTTGTTTTAAATCATTTTTAGAACGTGTATAAAAAATTAATAAACACCGTCATGTAATATGTACGATGTTGACACATTAACAAGAGCGGACAGACAGGGCAATAGCTTTTCTGCAAAATGCCCTTAGTTGTTATAATCTTAAAATGTTTAATCATGGAAATTTTAAGCTCATTGAGAAATTAGTGAATTTAAATCAATTTGCCATCCGGAAAAGACGGTCTAATATATATATATATATATATTACAGGAGCATTGCTAGCGAATTTAATTGTTAGTCTCGCATAGAGTGAGACATGTTGAATTACGAACTAGATAATTTTGGTGCTTTTACACATTGATTTTTTTGCACTGTGAAATTGCGGTTCCGTGGATAACATAACATATAATCACCTTTACTATCACATAAAGGGTGTGTGTTACAATTAGTATGCTCATATATGTATTGTTTTAAATATATGTACTTTGAAAGAAGAACTAAACTAATCGCCAAACAGGTGAATACTATTTAAATGTGCATGCACCCATTTAACCAACCGCAAACAATACGTTTGCGAACTTGCAACGGGCCACGGCTTTTATAAGCGACTGATCGATGGCTCCTTATTTATTGGAGCGCACATCAAAAAAGTAACTTAGCAGTTCACATTTACTTAGTTGATATGTTACCTGACGTGAAAACTGAGTGAATACTAGGAACAACATCACCTTTGAGGGCACCCGAACCGCAGGCGCCTTAGGAACGTATCTTGGAAGCCTTCCATTCAATTTCTGTATTCGGTCAGATAGGGCTCCTAGACAGGGGAGAGATATGTAAGTTTGGGAAAAACAAGAAATTTCTAGAGGTGAATGTACACTTGAGAAGTCGTTGCAATGAAGCAGTGGAAGCTGGTATTAATAATGTGCAATGATGTGTCCATAACCTTTGGAATGTAAAGACTAAAAATTAAGATCAGGCGTAATATATATGTCTAGGTCCCGTGTATAAGAGAGGGTCGGTAAAATGCATTGTTCATTCTGTAGTCGAATGCAAGTGCACCACGTTTCAGTACTACGCGACTGGATAAACTAACAGAGCAAGACACCGGCCAGAACTTTTATATCTATGGGAAGAGTGCTTAGAGACGTGAAGAGTCCTACATAAGGCAATTAAGAGTAGTGAAATAGAAAACTGGAACTCATTGTGCGAAGAGGTCGGAAAAAACCCTCGGGGCAAAGGATACAAGATCGTGCGTAACAAAATGTGCCACGCACAGCCGCCCTTACTAGTAAAACTAGCCCGACTAACTATAACTGCGCTTTTCTAGTTTTCACCCAGGCCGCAGTCAGTGTTCTTTAAGGAAACTTCAGATTTTACCCTCGAGCCAATGTCAATCCAAACCAGGAATTATGACCGTGGCCGAACGCAGACGGCCAAGAGAAACACTGGGCCCATGTGCGGTCCCACTGCAGGTGGTGCACCTACTTCTAAAGAGCCACCCAAAAATATTCAAGCGGATGATGGATAAAATGCTCACCAGCGGAAACTGTATCAATCAAGCTTTGGAACGGCACGTTCGGCCCTTATACCAAAACCCGGTAAACCACAAAGAGACCCCTCGGCATGTCGCCACAGCAGTATGCTCTCCTGCCCATGCAAACTAGCTAAACACATTGTTAACGGACGACTATAGTCATAGAATAAGGAATAGAGAAAAATTCGCCGATATCAAAGCGATTGGGAAATCATTGTCTTTCCACCTTCTTATATGTCAAAAAGGCGTTTAATACTCGTTCGTGGGACGTCATAAACAAGGCACTGCTAAATATATAAATATGCGTACGTAAAAGACCGACCATCTACTTGCAAAGGCGTGGGCTATGCAGTCACAGCCAGTATTCCCCAGGGTCGTATTAGAACCAACCGTGTAGATATTCCCGGGGACCTAAAAGTTAGATAACTAGCATCTTAAGAAACCCCTTAAGTAATGCTCTAACGAAGGGAATCCTAGTCACCAAAACAGACACCCTAAATAAATGAAGCCAACAAGGGGAAGCAATCCAGCCAGCAAAAATTGTACAGCCTTAAACATGGCTCGCTTACCTACGGCTAGCGGGCTACGGTGGCTACTTTCAGTAATGGCTGTACCGCAACGGTAAAACTGACTTCCCCGTATGCCGTATGTGCAGCCTAGGAGTGGCTGACGATGAATGACACTACTACAAATGCCGCGCCTTTTTTTTAACACTGAGTGAGAGCTACTGTGTTGGAACCTAAGACTGGAAAGTTGTAAGCCCTTGTAAAGGCGCTGCTTAAGGATCCTCGTTCATCGTAAAAAAATATTTGCAGAATTTTTATCCGAGGCAAAAATAAGTGCCGCAAAAATTCGAGCGGCCTTATTGGCAAGATAGAGTAATCTTGACTGAATTTCGGTGGGTTTGTTGCCCCCTCCACACGACCCTGATTTTAGTAGCAACGCCTGGTGTGCATTATGCGTTTTTTTTCTTCTTAATATGTACTGAAACATATTTACAAGTAAAAACGCATGCATAAAAGAAAATATATATATATATATATATATATATATATATATATATATATATATATATATATATATATATATATATATATATATATATATGTATATATATACTCAAGCGATAAAAAAAACTGCCAATAGAGCAAAAAATGTAAATGCCTTTTTTGGAATGAAAGCGAAATTTCCAAAAGTAGTTGTATAAAGCATTTAATTATGACATATCTTCACCAAATCTGCGATTGCAAGAGCCTCAGTTATCCTATCTACAAACCAATCATAACTGCGTGTGGACCAAAGTTTGCATCTGTTGAATTGCATTCTACAAGAGCTCAAAGCAGACCAGTTGTATTGAAGACAATTCTCAAGAAATAAAATTCTTTGCAATTTTTATATTTTGGCCTTTGCGCGTAAATACTCATTTTTAGAAGGCATTTCTACCAATTGTTTCATTAGAATTTGTTGCCGAGTTGTATTAGATTACAAAGTTTGTTGGGCGATTTCTGGGGGATCATGCATATACTCGTATATATATATATATATATATATGGCACGCTGTCCCACCCCACTCTTTACAAGCAGGAGTAATATTTCCCGTGCACACGTTTCCAGGATTGTCGATTTACTTATATATATATATATATATATATATATATATATATATATACATGTATACGTATATGTGGGTGTTTGAGTAAGCTAACTTTTCAACTCAAAGCGGAAGCAGACAGATAGAGACAGGGCGAGAATGAGGGATATCGCGAAGTTAGTAATGGGTTCAATGCTAGCTGTGGCAGACATACACCCACACACACAGACACAGAGCCGCACTGAACGGCTATCGGTATCCGCACAGCTTGCAAAAGGTTCGAACCTAAGCCGTGCCATCTCTCTCTCCGTCTAGTGTACAAAATTGAGCAAAACTGAGCTGCGCGTTGCAGCTTTGTTAGCGTTGTCGTCGTCGTCGTCGTCGCTGTTGTTGTTGCTGTTGTTGCTTGGTAGCCGATTTGCTGCACACCGACAGCTTATGCACCTCTGCCGCCGATAAATGAACAAGTGAGATGGGAGGCCAAAAATCACCAAAGTCAACGAGTTACACCACGACTGCCCGCCTGCTACTACGACGACGACGATCAATAGTACCACCATAAGAAGAGTACGGCCGCCGTGCCGTACATGTGTATGTGGGGATGGTGCAGGTTGTTCGGCGCTGAGAAGGAGGCAGCGCCTGATCTCGAATTACTTCGGCTTTACATGGAGCGGCGCCGGCGCACGTTCCCCACCAGACGACTGTTTCCAACAACAACAGCAGCAGCAGCAACAATCACAATAACAACAGCAACACCCACAGCAACAATAACAACAATAACAGTAACAAGTTAAAAACAACAACAACAACGACAACGACAGCAACAACAACGACAGCAACAACAACAACAACGGCGACCGCGCAACCAACGAACAGCGCATGTACATACATAGTTACTGGAGCGCTCGATCTTGAGCTGCTGGATCTCGAGGAACTGAAGGGGGGTGGCGGTGGTGGTGTTGGCGATGATGATGAGGAGGAGGAGGATGATGATGATGATGCTCATGATGACGATGAGAAAACCATTGGCGTCTACAGCCGCGCGCCGCCAGTCGCCGGCGGGGGTGTTTTCTACTCGACGGTCGACGATGTCGCAGGTGGACTCTGGCGCCAAGGTGTCTGGGTCTAAACAAAGCGGCCACCATTGTTGTTGCTGCTGCTGCTGTTCTTGTTGTTGTCGTTGTTGGTGTTGTTGCCGCCGCCGCCGTCATCTCCTTCGCCCCCTCCCCCCTCCAAACCCCGAGGGTGGGGTAGCCGTTCGCTCACCCCAACAGAGGAGCCGCACCGGCACTGGCAGGCTCCATCGCACCACCTCAGTGAGGTTTCGTGTTCGTTGTTGTCGATAATGTTGTTGTTATCGTCGTCGTCATCGATGGCCTCGTTCTCATCGTCACTCAATCGGCTAAACCTCGGTGCCCTGAAGAGCGCTTCAAGAACCATCGCAGAGCCACCGACGACGACGACAACAACAACAGCAACACCAACCAATGCCAAGATGATCTCCTAGTCGCAAGCGTTAGACAAGCGTCAAACGTCTCTGAGCGGGAGAAGGTTCGAAAGCTCGTGAAAACCGAAGGTCGAATCGGACCGGCAACAGCCAGCAACGACGTAAGCAATTCCGTTCACGTCGGCGCTGCTCTCGCAGGCTTTTAGAGCTTGCAGCAGACTTAAGATCGCAACACCAGGCCGTGCGATGTTGCGGCATGTCGCCCCGCATAGTGATACCTCAGCAGGCTCTATGCTGCAAGGCGAGATAGCGTGGTGGTCTTCAGCTCGAGTCACACCTCGCCTTCGTTACGTTTAACCTATTGTCTCGTTTGTATCACGGGCGAAAACGCAGAAGTGTGCGAAATCCTTCCTTTTCCATATTCATTTCGTCTTTGCTTTCTGATCGGCCTGAAGGTAGTTAGCTGTTCAATTAAAGATGGCAGCTCATTAATGCGCATGCATGAGATCGTGGTGCTGTCGATGTTTTTCCGCGATCTAACAAAGGGCTGCCCGGAGCCATCTCTTCTGTTGTGGCGACAGAAAGTCTGCGGCGAGGTGATTTCCAATCATCAATTCACGAGGCGCAGCCGAACTGAACATTCCATGCTCGCGCCTTCGGTACATAGGAGTACATCGCGCTTACTATTATTACAACAACTTCTTTTGCTACTATGCTTTCTTTTTATTCTCTGGAAAAAAAGCAATAAAAATCGTCTACCAGAAATTTTAAAAAGCGACTTTTCCGTGGCTAGTTAGGACATGTTTATAATTACATGTTGCTTAATATGTAGCACAATAAAGTTTTGTATAATGGCAAAGCGTATCGAATCTGGATACCATAGAAATGTCCACTGATCAACTCTGTTCACTAGTACACTCGTAATCTGCCAAATTCTCGCTGAGTTAATGTGTGCTGAAGGTACCAGCAACGTGGTACACACGCTATTGAATTTTACCAATTATGCAAAGAGTTTTTAATGTTAGTGGCCGGTAATATATATATATATATATATATATATATATATATATATATATATATATACGGCCTAGAAGGCTAGTGGGCTAGTCATGGTTATCATCTACGGGGGTGTCACAGGTTACACCGATGCGCCCTGTAATTAAGCAAATTGTCGTTGAGCGATGCTCGTTGAGAAGATATAATAAACCATACCGCTAAGAGTCGGCGCGGCCATGTTGCTGCCATAAGGATTGTTGACCCAATCCCTAAATATTACAACATAGTCGTTTACGCTGCCTTTCACAAAGCACCTGATATAAAAAAGTGATATGTGTTAGGCACATATGTTAAGCGAATATTTAAAAAAGATCTATCCATCCATCCATAGAGCTATATTTGCATTATTGAATAAAATCCAGCATGCATTATGACTTATGTATACCTATCAAATGCCAATTCCTAAACGAAACAGGCAAAATGCAGCAATGGTGCAACAACTATTCACCCGTTTTACTTCGTAGAATCGATGATATCATCAGAGGCGCTACAATTTAGTAACGGGCACGGATGTAATCTGTATATCCACTACAGCAAACATAAACAGCTGTACTCCATCTACAAGCAACGAGGATACTACAAACGTCACAAAAATTAGATAGGGACTGGGGTCAAATAAAAAATAAAACGTCGAATAATAGTCTAACTTGGCTTTGTGTGCCCGGGAGTGCACGAGCGCAAGATCAATACAGAATGACAACAAAAATCTGTTATTCGCCTAAACAATGGCCATACCAAAATTGTCTGCCAAAACCTTTGCGATTTGATGTTCGGAAGAATAATGAACATATAATGTACGGAATAAGGAGCGTTCTATTTCATAAACGTTTTGATATCTTTCTACTTTGATATGTTCCTATTTTGATGTGGACTCATCTTCTACCCAGACAGCCTGTCTTCTCATCACTATACAAAAGCATAACAAACACGCCTTTATTTACCCAATATGGGACATATATTTACCGAAGTGTAGGGAGAGGCTGGAATACAGGGAAGCTTGCGAGAACGCCTTGTTGTGCGATTCTCTGGCTGTACCCCAGACAAACATTTTATTGATGATTTGCTGCGATACATGTTCACATACTCATTATTTGACTCCTACCATTGTTTATTCATAACTCATCAAAGAAGAGGCCAATCAGATTTGACGGAAGATTGGAAGCACTCGGCTCGATATCACATCTCTTACAAAGCCTCAGCTCTTTCTTTGACCACCCTCATTTATACCTAAGTGTTTGCACAAACATGCTCTCTAGTCGGGTGACATAATATTAATAATAACAATACTGTATGAGTAATACAAACGCCTAGACAACACACTGATTTTTGCAGACGAATATGCACATTTTACGCCTCAATGATAAAACAACCGAATCGTATGTTTGCAAGCACCTGTAAATGTAGTCTTGACTAGATGTCTTAATTGAACAGAAAGCAATACAATTCGTGTCGACATTAAAGCGCATAGAAATATAAGCAAAATCGCCAAACAGCGACGTCGACTGTACACGCCCCACAACGCAGCTATTTAAACATTTGGAAAATCATGAGTGGTGACAGTTAAACCCTACTGCACTACAACAAGAAGCACGCAAAAGCAAGCATGTCTACATTTTGCTGTATCCAACTGGCTTGGACCCGTCAGTACCGTATGCTCAATAATGTCACAGGTCCGCCAGCGTTGTCATCCGTAGATACACATGTGCCAAATTTCCACAACGATTGTTGTCTATATACGCTTCGGCAATGAGACGAGATCACATTATTGATGTGCCGTGGACAATCATGCCAAAGACCGCGAAACGACGAGGTCTGTCGAACTATTAATCGCCATCATTATTATCATCATCGTCTTTATCAGCATGATCCCTTTGTTTGAGTGAAGCCAGTCATGTTGCCCGATGTACTTTAGCGTTGGCGGAACGCCTCTCACAGTTATGTCTGCGTTATCGTCTATCCTCAGTAGATAGAGCGGATGTCCTCGAGTCGCGACGAGGTGGACCGCCCAACGACAACAACAACAACAACATTAGAAATAACGATAACAACAATATTAACAACAACGACAACGGCATTTGTAGTAACATTGACAATGACATTAGCAACAACCACAACAACAACAACAACAACAACATTAGCAACAATAACAACACCAACATTAGCAACAACAAGACGGAAACCTCAAACAGATCCAGGTATCTGGAGGCGGATCGTTCGAAGCAAGTACGGTAGAGACGATGACGACAACAACAGTAACAACAACAGCAGCAACAACAACAGCAGCAACAAAAACAACAACTGCAACAACAACAACAACAGCAACAAAAACAACAACAACAACAACTGCAACAACAACAGCATCAATTATTCCGTCGTTGTCGTCATCATTTTGCTTTTTCTTCTTCTCGTCGTCGTCGTCGTCGTTATTGTTGTTGTTGCTAGACAGACAGACATACAAACAGTCTAAGAGAGACTACAAACGCGCGTCATTCGCGCCGTCACCGCGAACTCACTCACGCAGAGCAGCGCTTGTCCAGACAACAACGACAACGACGACAACAACGGCGGCGGACGACGACAACAACAAACACGGTCGCGAAACATACATGACCCTGTGCGGGACGGATGGACGAATGGATGGACGTTCAATCGCTCACTCGCCGCTAACTGCTCGCTTTCCCATGTGCTCGCTTTCCTGCCTGTACAGGTCGTGGACTCGCAGACTCCAACAGGGAGGCGGCGGCAGCGGCGGCGGTGGCGGTGGCGGCATTGACGTTTTCGTCATGGTTGGTTATGGTGGTGATCGTCGTCGTCGTTGTATCGTCGTAATGGTCACCGTTGACCATATGCTGCCGCCCGCCGTCAAAATGTCAGCCCAGCGGGACCCAGCGTCGTCGTTGTAGTCCAACTTGCGAGCGCGCGCTGGCCTCGGTCTTACAACTACTACCATTACTACTACGTTGTGACAATCGTCGTCGTCGTCGCCGTCGTCGTCGTCGGTTGTCCTGACGATGTCCTGCTGTACCGGTACGACGTGTACGATTCCTACGGTTCGATGACAACGCTACATTTGTATCCTGCCTGCTGCTGCCGCCGCCGCCGCCGATCGCGGCGTCATTCTTCTAGTGGCATATTGGCTGGCGATGACCTAGGCGGCACCCGCCACCCTGATGAGAGGAACTAACTACAAATATATATATATATATATATATATATAGTTATATGTCTATATATATGTATATAGACGTGGCATTTCGTTGCATTAATAAAATATAGATGTGTTTCCTAAAAGTTATAGACGTCTCCTGAGGCGGTGGGTCCTTGCATAATGCATACCTCTAAATTGCGTTATTCGATGTATTTTGTGAGAGGTTTTGGGCATGCACAGAATTTACATGCATCGATATCAAGTATCAACAACTAGTGTGGGGCTCACAAATCCACTAAACACGCTGTATTCCTCCTCGCCCCTCCCCCCCAGATCGGAATTGCGTGACATGTTTTCGACACTTTTTCATGTATTCTAGCCCCCACCTCGATAGCTTCAAGCTATCGTCGATTTGTGTGTATAGAAACCTCTCTCCGTCTTAAACATGTTACTATTTTCTGAAGGAGGAAAACATCGTACAGTGCCAAGTCGGGCAAATACGCTGAACGCTTCATAACGTGACTCCAGGTGCGGCGAGAAGAGGCTCAGCCGGGCGCGCTATCAGCGCGTTATCGTGGAGAAGGAAATATCGCCTCGAAGATGTTTTTGAGCTCTTCCTGCCGAGCGCAAAAACAATTTGTGGTAAGCATTCTGCAATATACCAGCGTGTGTCACTGTGCCTCGCCTTATTGCAGTTTGGCCATCGCCGCAGTCTCACTCCTGGAGAAGGAGACGACTAACATCACCTTCCCAGTAGACCGTTGGCAATTTATTTTTGTGGGAAGAGACTCTCCAACGTTTGAGCATTGCTAACTCTGAGATTTGGCCAAACGATCATAAAAATGTGCCCAAATCCTATATCTGCTAGGCAGTAGTTATATCGGCGAGTCTCTGAAGTAAGAAGAACGGTCTTAGTCGAATTTGATCAGATATTCTTGAGCCAGGAATAACCCGCGCCTCTTTTTTGTCCTGTGACAAATTATGAGGTTCCATTCGATTTGATATTGCAGGATATCATAGAGGGGCATGGCATCTCAACCCAAGGTTTTGTCGAGAGACGCAC
The DNA here is from genome assembly GCA_003439945.1 of Dermanyssus gallinae. Classification (NCBI taxonomy): domain Eukaryota; kingdom Metazoa; phylum Arthropoda; class Arachnida; order Mesostigmata; family Dermanyssidae; genus Dermanyssus; species Dermanyssus gallinae. Next base: position 71,555 of record QVRM01003281.1, on the reverse strand, counting down.
TGGATAAGGCTTTACTCCCAATAGTCGAAGCTTATTAAAACACTCTTGTGCACTTAATCCTCGTTGGGTGTTGTACAAACGAATCGTACGTGAGTCGTAATTTTTGGGTATGGCTATTGTGGCGCCGACATGCTTGTGCTTGCCATATTCTTCAAAGTTGTTTTTGGGAGAGTCGACTCGAATGATGCATCAAAACATTAAGGCTGATCAAAAAGCTGCCAGTGGAGTCGGGTCTCACTCGACACTCGTGAGAAAATGCAAAACATTCCTAGTAATATATATGTATATATATATATATATATATATATATATATATATATATATATATATATATATATATATATATATATTATATATATATATATATATATATATATATATATATATATATATACAATCACAAGGGTCAACTGTGTTGTCCCAATAACCTCAGTGAAAGTATAAATAAAAATAAACAGTGTACACGAAGTTTATCTAAACCACCAGAACCACTTCTAGGCTATTCGAATTGGCATCGATTGTTTGTGCTTTGCACAACGCTCTGTTTCTCGAGCCAACCTAAGATGATTGATAATCATCACAGACGACCATTGCTGTTGTCGCCAAGCTACAACCAAACTAGCCAAACAACGGTAGCCGAATAGTCCTGTAGTTATGAACGAACCGACTGATGAACCACGACCGCACGAGACGGGACAGCTCGGAAGAGACAAAGAGACGTACGCGAAGACACGCGAGGGTAGACTTCAAAGCTCTTAAAGAAAAAGGGGCAAGACAAATGAAAACCGTCTCGTCATCATCATCATCACCACCTCCATAATCAAAACGAAAATATACATATATATATATATATATATATATATATCGAGATAGAAGGAGAGAGAATAAGCTCTAGTTAAAGACCTAGCGAGGAAGAGTTGTATCTGAAGGCCGAGTGAGGCGCAGGAAGTCAGTTGGTGTAAATCATATATATTATTTTCTGTGGACGTAATGTACGGTTGCGTGCGTGCCTGCCTGCGTCTATGGGAGTGTATGCTCAGGGGGCTGACAGGTAGATATCATGTTGCCATTAGCAGATCAGGTGAGTCGTCGTCGTCGTCGTCGTGGACGTCGTATGCGGCTATCGTCGTATTCGCCACCGCGTCCCCGCGTCGACAAATGACAGCTTGCGCTCTTCCCGTGGCGCGCTAGAAGAAGTCGTCTCATCCAAAAACTTAAGAATTAGCTTGTAGGCACGAAGTGACGTAGCTGTTTGTTATCGCACCGTATGTTGTCGGCCGGCCATCAGCCACTGGCCGACAGTGATGAAGGGACGCTCAACGTTCCTTTGAAAAAGCCGCACGCCGATTCGGTATCGCCAATGACAGACACAAGAACAACTACGCTGCTACTACAGCGAAAACAACGACGACGACGACAAAGGCAACAACAACAAGAAAAACAACAGTAACAACAACAGCAACAATAACAACATCAACAACAAAAACAACAGTAACAACAACAGCAACAACAACAACAACAACAACAACAATATAGACAGTAACGACAACAACCCTTTTGGGTTCTAGCAGTAAGCGCCTACCGTATTACTGGCGTATTCTCCTACATACAACTCTGCTAATAACTGCACTAACTTTGCTCATAACTACGCTACCCTACCGCGGCCATTGGTTGTTGGTAGTGTTTGTAGACATCGGGTTTACCGGCTGTTGTGCTGGCTGGTGTGCCTACTGATTGGCGTTGGCGAATCTGCCATAAAAAAATGGAAACAAATTGTGGCCAACGGTCCTAAAAAGCACAACGTCCCCGCAAATGCTTCTGAAGCCTTCTGCTTGCTGGGTGGGGTGCGCCTGCTGCATTGAACTGCATTCAAGAATAGAATCATACTTTTTTCAATAAAATAAACATAAATAAACAAACAGATAAATAAAATAAACGGATCCAATTTCGGTTCGTAATCGAATGCGGATTAATCAATGAGTTCAGCTGACGAAAGAATGTGGCCAGATTTAAAGCTTCCAGACGCGGAAGCTTCAAACCTATACGATACGGTGGTTTGTATTTCGTATTTAGTTCCTCTGAGTTTATTTCGTTCATCGTTTATCCGCGCATGTGGTAATGACGGCTGTATCGTCGTCGTTGTGATAGTGGGCCTACCGCGTGTCGAACCCCTGCTGTCGGACAGAGCCAGCGATGATGTGCGACACGTCGGAAGACACGGCTTGCGCGGCTGTGCGTTGGTTGCAACTGGACCAACTAGGATTTCGGTGTTGGGTGGCCCGTTTTCGCACAGAGCCCGCGAAAGAGAAGCAGAGAGCAACAACCAGAGAGAAAGAGAGAGAGAGAGAGTTGATGAGAGCAGAGACAGAGAGGGGCCTTACCGTATCGGCACGTGCCGAAGCGTCGCCAGTTTGTAGTAGCTGGTACGTCAAAGCCGTAGAAGCTGGTAGCAGCAGCAGCCGCGTCGAAGCCTCGGAAGGTGGTGGTAGCAGCAGCAGGCCCAGAGCTGGCGGGGGTTCGACGTAAACGCGTAGTCGCCATTACCTGCGCGCTGATTCGTAAGTCGGTCAGTCAGACAGTCAATCGATCGGTGACAATGGCGCTGACTACTTGTACTTGGTGGTGGTGATTGTGTTGTCGTAGAAGAATGAACGTTGCCGCCGCCACCGCCGCCGACAAAGGTTCCGGTGGCATTTGGCCATCCGTCCGTGCTTCCTTTCTTTCTTCCGTATGCAGTTCGTCCCGATACGCCTTGTCCTCCGGGTCGATTCTCGGTCATTGGGATTGGGGGACTTGCGTTGGACTCGCGCCGAGACTCACTCCGCCGAGGCACTCTAAGGCCGCCGGGATGACGACGACGCGAGGGAGTGGTCTGGCTCTGTGGCCAACGCTTGCTTGCTTGCTTACGGTCACCTGAGTGTGTATCTGAGTCGTTGAGTGAGAGGAGTCGCAAAGTCCCGAGGGACGGCTATCATCATCATCGCCATCGTCATAATCGTCGTCGTCGTCGTCTTCGGCATCGGAACTCTACGACCAAATACGATGTTCATCAACCTCTTTCAATATAGAACAACGCCACCGTCGAGTTGTCGCCGCCATTGCCGCGAGCGTCGAGGGCAGCCTCGAGGGCCGCTCGATAGACCGACGACGGACGACATTTCGACTTGAGGACGACACTTGAGGACAACATCCGCGGCACAGCTAAAGAAACCGCCAGGCGTCTTCTGTAGCTGCCGTGGATGTTCTGTTGTTGCTGCTGTTACGATTCATATGATTACTATGTTACTCGTAATACTACCACCTACCGACATTATGCTATACTAGTACTACTACGACGACTACTACAATTATAACGGCTTCTTTTTCTTTACTACTACGACTACTATTACTACTACTACTAATGCTACTGCTGCTGCTGCTGCTGCTGTGGCGGCTATTCATTGCGGCATTGACTTGCGGCAGGACGGTGACACGGCTCACCGGATCAAGGTGGGCGTTTGTCGGGCGGCGGCTGGGCGTCAACCATTGTTGGCCGTGGTCGTCCACGATGCCATTGCGATTGTCTCCATGCCTCAGCCCCGCGGCCCGGCGGTCTTCTTCAAGCGGATTCCGGTGGCGGCGGACGGTGTCGTTCGGGAAGCGCGGCCACACGGAATCACTCAGACGGACGCAGCTCCAGCCAGGCTAAGCCACTTGTTGTTGTTGCTGCTGTTGTTGTTGCTGTTGTTGTTGCTGCTGCTGTTGTTGTTGTTGTTGTTGTTGTTGTTGCTGCTGCTGCTGCTGCAGCACTTGCGACTGGCGATACGAATCGGGAGCAGGTAACGGACGGCGGACGAACAACAAGTCGAATAGAAAGAAGCTCAGAAGAAGATGAAGAAGAACAAGATCAAGATGAAAAGCAAAAGGATCAAGATGATGATGATGATAGCGATGAAGATGAAGATGATGACGAAAAAGAAGAAGATGATGATGATGATGATGATGAAGAAGAAGACGACGACGATGGTGACGGTAATCATCACGGTGGTGGTGGTAGTGGTGCTGGAGTTAATGGCCTGTTGCTGTCGATGTTGATGATGATGTTGTTGTTGTTGTCGTTGTTGTTTTTGCTGTTGTCGCTGTCGTTGTCGTTGTTGCTGTTGCTGTTGTCGTTGCTGAGTGTGCTTACGAGTGTATGACGAGGATGGGGGTGTCGATGGCGACTGTACGCCGACTCCAGAACGCCTGGAGGTGGCCTGATTCCGAAGTGTTCAATGATGGGGCGGGCGGGCGGCCGGACGGATGGGGGTGGTGGTGGTGGATGTGGTGGTGTTTGCCTACTGGCGCCGACGCTGTCTGGGTCAGACTTAGCTTCGATTCGGTCGCCATCGTCGTTGTCCTTCGAAGGTTGGCTTCTCTATGCGGTGGCGGTGGCTGCAATGGCGGCGGCGGCGACGACGGGTCAGGTGCAAGGTTGTGAAGAGAAAAAAGAAGATGCAGCACCACCACCAGCAGAAGCAGCGGCAGCAGCAGCAGCAGCAGCAGCAGAAAACCAAGAACACCGGGAGGGAGACCGAGAGAAAGCAACAGATAGAGATCCAAAGGCTACCGAGCGACGACATAAGCAGCAGCACTAACAACAACAACACCAATACCAACAACAACACCAACAACAGCAGCAACAACAACCTCAGCAAAAACAGGTAGCCGAATGGGTCTTCAGAGGGTAGGCGTTGAGGCAGTGGGATCCCCGTTGTTGCTCTTGTTGTTGTTGTTGTCGTAGTCGTAGTTGAGGATAGTTGTTATTATGGTAGTGGTGGTGATAGTGGCTGCTGTTGTTGTTGTTGTTGTTGTTGTTGTTGTTGTCGTCGTCGTCATTGTCGTTGTTGTCGCAGAGCGCATTCAGATTTCGCAAGCAACGGCGGGCCAGTGCAGCTGGAAGTACGCTGCCGGATCGGATCATCGCTGGCGTCGTCTCGTTTATCGCGTAGACGACGGCGAACCACGAACAAACGCCATTCACTCATTCATTCAGTTGGTTTCCCCCGCTGTCGCTGCTGCTGCTGCTATAGAGGCTGAATAGAAGCTGAACAAGGATAGAAAGAGAGAACGAGAAAAAGAGAGAGGGATAGTGTCATCTCATCGCATTCGCCATAAGCACGAGCTGGAGTTGGGGTAAAAACAGAGGATGGGTGCTGTTCTGATATGGCATCGTGGCACTGGTACTGACCTATACAGACAGACAAACCAACAACCTAACTCAAACATAGACATACATCTATACGGCCACACACGCACACACATGCAAGGAACCTGTCATGTGTGTCATCAACCAAGACACACCCCGTACACTGGCCGCCCGCCTAAGCATGTGCCATAATGATGGCACAGCAATGGTCAAGCACGCATTCACTAGGGAGCGCGCCCATCCGCTGTCCTGTCAGATGAACTGCGTTTCTGTTTCACGTTCACCGCCAGCTAGCTCGCGTGTGACAACGTGGTGGTAGTAGTAGTAGTAGTCGTAGTAGAAGTAATAATATGAATGGCAATATAAACTGTTAATAAAAGTATCTATACTACCGTATGGAAATAGTAGACGATTTACTTATCTTCTGTGTTGTTCCACAGTCCGCAACGATTGTGAAATTGTATGTGAAATCTTACAGTGAGTGCACAAAATGAGTCAAGTTGCTCTTACACATAGGGTAATCTCTTGTATGCGTCTCACGATTTCATCAATAGCTACGCTGATGGTACCTGCTGTTTCCATAATAATAATAATAATAATAAAAATATTAATTAATATTTGTTAGTTATTATCCCTTTGCTCTGACAAAGTCCAGTGCTCTCATAACGACAGGCATACAATGGTGCTGTTTTAAAAGCTTTTCGTATTTACGTCGTTTCCCTATTTCGTACAGTTCACCATATAACCTTATGATTAACCATATGATTCTTACTATTATCGCTGCTTTCCCTGTTTGTCCATCACTGTAAGCACATAAACGAAATCTTTTGATTTTTTAGTCTGTGGTAATAATCTTAAAGATTGACTACGTAGAGAACACCATCGGACACCGCGTAGATTACGTTGATGAATACTTTCAACGCAAGAGTTCTTATCGGCACGCAACCGCTGTGGCGCTTGGAAAATATTTATTAATCTTCGTTCTTCAAACATGGCCGCTTACTGAGACATCATCTTACTTACTTAGAAATGATTAGCACAAATATTTATTTAGCTGCAATTCACTTAATAACCATCACAGTTGATGTAGACCCGTTATATGGCGCCCTCAATATCATTACTATTACTAGTGTCATATAAGTAATTATTATTACTTATCTAATAACGATTATTGTTATTCATATTACGTGGCTGACGTCCGGGTTTACACGGAGAGGGGAGAGAGAGAGAGAGAGAGAGAGCGACGGGGGACAGGTGATGAGGTGGTGCAAGAAGACAGACAAATTGCTGCCCCATCGTTGGCAATGCCATCGCATCGCAACAAATACCTTCTAGACAATGCTTTCTCACTGCTTAGAGCATGCAGCGAGAGAGAGCAATTAGGCCAGCCAGCGAAAAGCAGCAGCGACACAATGGGAGGGATGCGCCGCTTGTACCGCCACCAACGCCACAGTTGCGGCTGCTGCCGTCTGTGGAAAGATGTGTTGCGCGCAGAACCTGCACACAAGGACGTGACGCCATACGGTGACTGCTTGCACTCAGCGTCACCGTCGCCGTCGCCGTCGTCGTTGTCGTCGTTTGCAGGTCGTACTCGTAGTATGTATTTGCGTGCGTACTTGCATGTATCTGCATATGTGTGAGTGAGTGAGGGAGTGTGCGAGACTGGGTGGTTGGGTGGATAGGTGGATGGATTGATGGGTCAGAAGAAGGTGGACGGACGGACGGACGGACGGACGAGGAGGCATCCAGACAGCGATATTTGCTTTCTGGCGCCAGAGCGCAGACGGCCAAAAAGCAAACGCTGGCTTGGAGCAAGAGCCAGGTAGGTACGTAGATAGATAGGTAGGTAGGTAGCCAGCCAGAGACGAGATAGGGAACGAGCGGATGGGCGGGCTGGTTTGCTAGGCTGGCTCCCAACACCTTGGGGCAATTGGTAGTGAAAATCACCTCGAAGCGTCCGTCACCTTCAACATCAACACCACAAAGTCCTCCAACATCATCATCATCACCACCATCACCGCCGCCAATATCATCATCATCATCATTGCTGCCATCATCATCATCAACAGCAACAAGGCTTTCGTCATCAACAGCAGCAGTACAACAACAACAGCAACAACATTATCAGCAGCAGCAGCAACACCAGAAGCAACAGAAGTAGCCGTCACAGGACCTCGAAAGGCGATACCACCAAAATCCGGCAAACTACGAAGACACACAAACGAAAGAGACACCGATAGAGAGAAAGAACAAGAGAGAGGGGAGAGCGAGAAAACAAAGGAAAAAGGTGAGAAGAGAAATAGGCCGAGAGAGATCGAGAGAGAGAGAGAGAGAGAAAGAGAGAACTTAACCTCCGGTCTATGTGCTGGACAGACACCGTGACGACAACAAGGATCCTCCAGCAGCTCCGGCGACACAGGTGTTGTGAGCGACGAATCTCCCGAAAAGCAGAGAATAGCAACGGTGAAGCAGCTATCAAGCAACCTAGCTAACTAGCTCACTATATATATATATATATATATATATATATACATATATATATATATATATTCCTGGGGGTGACTATGCATTCGTAGGCCACAGCCGGGCCTGGCGCCGGCACTTCTGAACGGGACAACGTCGACACAGCCGCCGCTTCTCAAGTCCGCTACATGAATCCTACTAGATGCTAGGTGATCTACTTGTATGCGACACTGACAAGCCGAAGCAAGAAACCAGTGACTAGTGTGGCCTAGTAGGTAGGCTTGCAGAGGTACGAACTTCTGTTTCACATACAACGACGACGTGGCCGATAGAAACTAGACAGGTGACATAGATAGGAGTGGGCGGGGCAAGTATAATCATGTATGTAAGGCAGATTTTGCCAAAATATATATTTATTTTATATATATATATATATATATATATATATATATATATATTATATATTATATATATATATATATAGTATATATATATTATACTATATATATATATATATATATATATATCAAGACAAGGGACGATAGCCTTTTCTGCAAAATTACCTGAATAGTTATAATTGTTTGAATGTATGTAATAATGGAAATTTCAATGAAGAAATATTGAACTTAAGTAAATATGTCATCAGGGAGAAGACGGTCTCATAAAAGAATATATATATATATATATATATATATATATAAGTTTTTTATATCGACAATATTGCGACACCATAGTACAAGCTGCTTCACTGTAAAGTGAGTGGTGCATACATCTGACAATGGGTTATCGGACCAGTGCCAACGGCGTGGCACAGGCATAAAGGCTGGACTTTGTTCTATAATAAGTGCTGTCCGGACAAAGCCGTCGGAGAGCCGCATTTAGCTTTGTGGCTAAATGCGCAATGCCAGGCATAGTCTGGCACAACCAGATGCTTGCTATGCGATGCTTGGCGTCTGACGTCTGTCTTGTATGAGCGTTTCTACGCCAAAACGTCTCGGCTAGGTTGGCGCGAGCATATATTGGAATCAAAATATGAGCTCATATGGTGCTTATTGTCCCCGTCCCAAGCGAGGTTTATAACTGCGCAAAGTGTCATAAAAATAAGGAACGTCTCTTGCACGGAATGAATCATTAACAAGACTACACACTAGCATTTATCAAGAATACAGATGGAGCGACAATTTTCTCCTGAGAACGTGTGCACAAGACTACATATGACGGCAAACTAAAGTCTACCAAAGTCGGCTTAAAGTTTTGGGAGGTTGGCCATGATACGTATGAAGATCGCATGGCATCGAAAAACTAAAGTCTACGGAGGAAGCTAGAGTTCAACGCAGAGGGAAGAGAAACTAAAGTCCACCGCAGAGGGAAAATAAACTAGAGTCCAACGCCTCGCTTGTTTAGACCTCGATGACGATAGCTTGGAGTGATTCAAAATCGATAATTGTAGACGAAGACTAACTAAAGGAACGACCAAAGACCGCAACAGTTACTAAAGCCATCCCTATCTGACAGGAGAAATGAAGTGTGCGCCAGAATGGCAATCTACCGGACGCCGCTCTATTCTGGAGAGCGCGTTGTTATTTTACGCTAAAGACAAGCAACAAGGGCAGGGCCTCGTGACACGTCATGGCACGTCGATTCGATTGCCAGCTGCCGATAATTGTAGAGAGTGTGATGACAGGCTCAACAGCAAACGTGGAAACACTTGTTTTGAATAGCTAGAGTGCTTAGACAGTGGCTGACAATGTATCCGCCTCGTCACGTTGTACGTGGGGGCACGTTTTTGCGTTCGTTGTCCGTCAAGTCCGCCTTACTGCCAGCAGTGATGACCTGTACTAGCTTACCTGTACGAGTGGCACTTAGTTTTCCGCGACAATACAAGCATGCTCACGGCCCTTCGCACAGGTACCGATCGCACATGGCCAGCAACATGAGTACTCCTGAGTACTCTGAGTACGCCTACGAGCGCCTTGGCGAACAGCGCTACTTACCTTCTGGTGAAGTTCATTGCCATTGTTTCTGTGCCGGTCGAACACTGTGTCCCTAGTTGTCTTAAACCTACATAGAAAAGTAGTTATATTTAGTTAAGAAATGTATGCAACACTCTATTTCCAACACTCTAATGCAATCTTCCATTTCCAACATTCTTAATCGAAGATATAGGGCGCATTGCATGCACAACCTCGACTACTCGTAAATCTGTGTCAAGAATAAAGCTGTGCCCACTGTTATACCTCTGCTATGCTCGAGAGTGATTCTGTTGCTATGCGTGTTCAGTGCCCCGATATAAAATATCTAGCATGTCCTGCCATGTACACGAAGCATGAACAACAAACGTCGACCGAAACAAAAACGCGAATCACTCGGCTGTTATGCTAACTTAGAACAAACTCTTTCCAGGATTTTCTACCGAACATGTATGATCCTTTCGAACTGGAGCCAGAACAGGGGACGTTAAAATTCGACTTGCAAATGTAGTGGAATGCTACCTGTTGTTACTGCACGCGCTAGATGTAGTTATATCTAATCGAATTACTGAGCGAAGGTACTACAGCAACAACAACAACAACAACAACAATGATTGCGAAACTAATATTGTTACAACTACTGTATTCCAACCATTCGTGCTGTCAACGAAGCGAAGAGTGACGTGGAGGACATTGCTCGCCCATTTAGCTGGCACTCTCTGATGCATAACAACAAACAAATCTTGTGTTATTTGACACTATATTAGAGGCATGCAACTTAACACTCACTGTACCTATATATATATATATATATAGTACATCATCTACAATTCAACTTGGACTTTTCTTGGCACGCCTCTGCGCAGCTGCTTGTGGCTGAAAAAGAAATAAAGTGTCGCAACGATACAATTTGTTCCAATTCTGTTGTCGCTGTGTCGTTGGGCGGTTTTGCAACTGATTCTCCGCTGACTGCAGCTGCTGTTGTCGTTGCGGTCGTTATTGCTCTTGTTGTTGTTGTTGTTATTTCTATTGTTGTTATTGATGTTCTTGCTGCTGTTGTTGTCGTTGTTGTTGGTGTTGTTGTTGTAGTTAGTGCTGTTGCTGACTTTGTCGTCGTCGTTGTCGTTGTTGTTGTTGTTGTCGCCGCTGTCGACGAGTGCACCATCTTGGCCGCCAAGTGCAGCACCTCAAGGGGGTGCTGCCGGTGGACGCAGTGGCGGGGGCGCTGCTGCTGCTGCAGAAGCTATAAGAGCACAGATGATGACGACACCGTGGCTGGTGCATGTTTGCTCGCTTGCATGCAGAACTCACACGTGGAGACGACGAACGGACAGACGAACGATGGATGAACCAAACACCACCGAAGACCACGACGAAGGTCCCGCCGCCGTCGCCGCAACACAACCGGCCCAAGCAGCACGAGCCCAGCGAAATCAAGAAGAAATTGGAAGAGAGAGCGAGAGCGGCCGAGGTCGATAGCAACACAGATAGAACGGGAACGAGATAGGCGGCAGCACAGATCGAGACGACGACGACGACGACGACGCTAGAGAAAACGCCAGAGAGAGAGAGAGAGAGAGACAGAGCTGAGATCTTCGAAGGAGCCGCATACCAGACAGACTTGTTTGCTCTCTGGCGCCGGACTCCTCCAGAGTACACGGAATTGTGCATACATACATGCATGCATAGACACACACACAGACACACACACACTCGTGTATACATCTGCGTACGTATATACATAGACAGGCAGACAAACCTCCCCCCCCAGCCCCCGCCCCTTTAAAACCCCCCAACTTTCCTGTTCAGCCCTGCCCAAGCCTGGGCCACATGCAAACTCAAAACCATACACGCAGGTCATCCACCCACTCACATATACACAAGTATACGCACATTCACCACACTGTCTTCTACATTCAGACGTTCCGACACAGAAATCGACTGTGTAGGTACTCGGGCGGCAAAAAGCGGAGCGCACGAGAGATTGAGAGACAAACAGGTTCAGATAAATAGATAATAGGATAGATATGTCTTACTATATACGAGGTGTGTTCAAAAAGTATCGCGACTTTTGTGTTTTTTCAAAAATTATTCATTTATTAATGAATATCTATTTTGTCCCCTTCAAAGTAATCCCCATGAGATATTATACACTTGTGCCAACGGTTTTTCCAATCTTCGAACTTCAAAAAACCATTTTTTTTATCTTGTTCAGCTCCTCCTTCGATGCCGTCTTTATCTCGTCAAGCGTAGCGTAACGTCGTCCTTTCATGGGCCTCTTCAGTTTAGGGAACAAGAAAAAGTCACAGGGGGCCAGATCTGGGGAATACGGTGGCTGCGGCATCATTAGTGTGTTGTTTTTGGCCAAAAACTCGCGCACAAGCAACGATGTGTGAGCAGGGGCGTTATCGTGGTGCAAAAGCCAATTTTTGTTCTTCCACAAATCCGGGCGTTTCTGGCGGATTGCTTCGCGCAAATTGCGCATAACTTGCAGGTAATATTCCTTATTGACCGTTCTACCCTGTGGCAAGAACTCATGATGCACCACGCCCCTGCAATCGAAAAAAACTCTCAGCAAAACTTTCACATTCGACCGAACTTGGCGCGCTTTTTTCGGTCTTGGTTCGTGCGGCAGCTTCCATTGAGATGATTGAGCTTTGGTTTCCACGTCATAACCATAAACCCACGATTCGTCACCAGTTATGACCCTCTGGAGCAAATTTGGGTCGTCGCGGACAGAGTCCAACATCTCATTAGCAATGTTCATGCGATGCTGTTTTTGGTCGCAATTGAGCAATTTTGGTACGAATTTCGCGGCGACCCGTCTCATGCCCAAATCATTGATAAAAATCGAATGGCACGAGCCAATCGATATGTTTAGGTCCTCAGCAACTTCTCTAACGGTGATTCGACGATTGGCCAATACCATTTTCTCCACTTCATTAATTTTTTCGTCTGTTGTTGAAGTGCTCGGGCGTCCGGCACGCTCTTCGTCGTTCACATCTTCTCGGCCTTCTGAGAACATTTTGTACCACCGATAAACGTTGCTTCGGTCCAAGGTAGCTTCTCCGTATGCCACAGTCAACATTCGGAATGCATCCGCGCATTTAATTTCGTTTTTCACACAAAATTTGATACAGGTTCTTTAATCAATTTTTTTGAATAGGTAAAAATCGAAGACGATCCAAAACACGTGCAAGCAAAGCAGCTGTCAACAATCGGCATAAGTGAGAGACATGAGTACCAACATAACGCCACAAAAAATCGAAATTCGAATATACGTAACCCGCGAAAATTCAATACTCGCGATACTTTTTGAACACACCTCGTATATATATATATATATATATATATATATGTATTTTTTTATTGTCACTGAGAGAGTTACGCTTATAAAAAAAAGTAATAAACATATTCTTGTTGCAAATTACAGGATCGCACACAAAGAGCAAGTTTTTGGCGGCAAGTTCCCCTCAATACGTGCGCCGTTTGTGAAGATCAAACCTGCGATTGCCATGGTGACATCAAAGCCACTGCAGGCCACCGTTTCTTCCACATCATCCCGATCTGTATGTTTATATATTTATATCCACTCACTATTCAATCAGTGTGACAGTACGGCCTCACAATATGCAATTAACCGAATTGGACGATGCATAGATATACGACTATGTCAAAAATGTCTGCTGCAAACGATACACTGTCAAGTTCTAGGAGTTCAATAAGTGTTCTCCCTACGCACATCTCTAGAGCAAGTGTCTGTCCGCGTATGACCCTCATCTGCTAAAGCCTAAGGTATTTAACTGTTTTGCGTAAATTTTGAGCCTGTTTCCGTCGCTCTATTTTGCAGTTCTATTGAGGTAGAGCTGTAGAGGGTTACGAAATATTGCTAGAATGACTGCATGAAATCGGGATAAAATGCAAAATTTAATTTAAGTTTACACAATAAATCTGCACAATAGTAGTAGGCAATGTCCAAAGACTATCCGTTCTCTCAGCAGTGAGGCTCTTCATGCTTAAGATTGTTCCGGGGCTAATGTACGGTCTTGACAGGGTGTGGAACCACCTCACGCGAATTTTAACCAGCTTAAAAAGTGTTTTTCATTATATATGAAGCGAGTGCTTTGCTTGCCTATCTGAACGAGAAGCCGCTTTATGTATCTCGTGTCAGGCTGCCAACCGGCTGTTGAAACAATTTGACTAAGGCTGAAGATGCCGCGTACAGTACCTTACGAATGTTTTATTTTGGAGTGGGAAGCTAAAGTCGAACAGGCCAGACGGGAGGTCGGTGGTTTGGACGTTTTCAATGCCTTGCACCATTGGTCTGGTCCTGCATGTGACAATCGCCACGTATACACCAGGTAGTACATGGTTATGACTACCTGGTATGTTCAAACGCAACCTTTCACGAGGGGTACGAGTTATGCACCTGCCGGTTCTGCCTGCAGAGGTGTGCCAAGTACCATGCAGTGGAATGCACAGCGCTGGACCGAAAATCGTTGCACTACTTCTCTCGTCGGAAGCGTGAAGAAGATAGAGCTTTATGAAGAAACATTTTGAAATTTATATTATACTCAATTTAAGTGAAATAAACATAATTGTAATAAATCTGCACATCCAGTTACATGCTTCATAACAAGAGAGAAACTAGCAGAGTTTCTTTTGGCTAAGGAAACGATAGTTTGCGTCACGGTATTATATATTCATATATATATATATATATATATATATATACATATATATATATATATAGATATATATATATATATATATATATATATATATATATATATATATATATATATATATATATATATATATATATATATACTATATACTATATACCCATAGTATATATATACGCTGTATGTAGACGCATATAATCCGACCTTAATAGATTGATGAAGCCGCAATGCTAGTCGACAGCAAACGATGACAAAGCAAGAGATTGCCTACTGTAGAAGGTCATCAACAAGTTGGTAACAACAGCAAGGGTGCCAGTAGCAACAAGAGAAGCAACGGCAGGTGGTAGCGCCGCGCGGACGACACGAAACAATAAATGAATGAATGAGGCCGAGGTGAGAGATCGAAGTCCGTTGAAGTCACTGATGCCACCACTCCGATGCGCCACAAGACAGCGGCACTAAACAAAAGACGATAACCGTGGGATTTGGAAGTGGCAGTGGTGATGATGGTGATGACGATGATGGTGATGGCACAATAGATAGGCCAGTAGAACGAAGCAAGTTAAAGAGACAATGCGTGGCTGAATGGAAAAGACTAACGCGAATCAGAAGTTCGATATTGACATCGGCCATCGTGGGAGCACGCTAGCGTAACCGTTCCTATAGCTAGTCATCTCTCCTAACCGAGGTCGCGCTGCTATTACCTCTAAACATTCACACATCGTTTTACGCATTAAGGTGTTGAAAAACGTGACCATCAGAATGTACGGTCAACGTAGTTATATATATATATTTTTTTTTTATACGATTTTTCGTAAGGCTCTTGCCCGTACACGGTTTTTCATGTCATGACTAATTTTAATCCACTTCGGCATTTACCTTATCTATATTGGAAGCCATGCAAACGAATTTAAGAGTGGCCGGTCTGGGTCTCGAACCCAGTCCTCCCGAATGCAAGGCAAAGGCTTTGCCACTAAGCCATCTTGCTCGGTATATATATATGAACTTTGAAAAGGAAAACTGAGGGCACTTTTTTGTTGTTCTCATCTCTTCTTGCGTCGGTCGTCACGTCTGTCAGCTGACGGCGAAAATCGATCACTGCGTTTTCGTCTCTCTCTCTCTCTCTCTGTGTATAGCTCCTCCTCCCCTCAAGCGCCCACCGGTCGTCCCAGGCGCTAGCTATTGTGCGATCTAATCCAGCGTTGATATATTACGCGCTCTTACGTGGAGTCAATGAAGCTCATTGTCGAGGTGAATGATCATCATCATCATCATCAGCATCAGGTGGCACTCGCTGGTTCGGTGTTCGGCGAAGTCACCGTTGTCGCTGTTGTTGTTGTACACCGTGTGTTCTGCCGCAGTTCGTCGTACTTCCGCGAGTGGCAGGCTTCATATCCAAACGGAAATCAAGCCGCTACCATTCGATGACTAACCATTCAAGTTAACTAACTAACCTGGTTGTGCCTGCGAATTCCCTTCGTTCCAGTCCCCTTGTTACAATGCGAATTCGCCCTACACGCCCCTGTCGTGCGTTGCCGTTTCGCGATGCGTCGAACGTACGTCCAAAGGGCTGCAAGCCGGCGGCCGAGCCTTCGACCTTTGTGTTTCGTCCTACAAGCAGGACGTCGCCGTGGCCGTCATCGTCGTCGTCAGTAACATCAGCAACGTCGCGAGACTCAGGTTGATTCCCATCCTCGCAATATCGTCACGTTGTGTTCTGTCGGCTCTTCATCTAATCACCATGACCTGCAGCGTCACCAACAGCAGTTATAGCAGCAAAATCACTACCACTACCACCACCACCATCATATACCATGATGGCAGCAAGGCATTGTGTTTGTTGGTCCATCATACAATTTCCTCGTTCATGTGCTTTTCCCAGTCTGCGCCATATATCGTCTCTCTCTATCTATCTATCTATATATATATATATATATATATATATATATATATATATATATATATATATATATATATATATATATATATATATATATATATTATATCTATATATATATATATATATATATATCTATATATATATATCTATATATATATATATATATATATATATCTATATATATATATATATATATATCTGCCTATCTCTCTCCATCCTATGCGGCCTGTCCTTCCCTGCCCGGGACCTAGAGGAGAAGAGTGACTGGCTTCCCTTATTTGACTCCCGAATAATGTTCTGGCGGGGTGCGCGGGAGCTCACGGAAACGTGTGCGTCACTGTGAACGTTCGAAACTCTTTGCGGCTGTCTCTTTCTCTCTCTAGTCGGCGATCTGTTGGCAAGTAAGTAAGTAGGTCGAAGCAAATTGTCGAAGATCCGAGCCGATAACTATGTACGCATGTTGCCGACCAATATCGAGCTACGAGTAAGGACCTCGTAGGGCGTTTCAATGCCGGCCGTGAGACGGGCGGGCAGGCTAAGGCCACGCTGGCTCAATGACGGCTCGCAATGGCGCCAAGCGTCAAGACGTTACGTCGAACGGTCTCTGGGAATACTGGGATTCGGGAACGTGGGAGTCGTTCGGCAAAAAGACGACATCGCGGTCGAGGGTTTACTCGAGTGCCTCACCCATAGCTGACCACATTACAATAGCCTCCTTCGGCGGCTTCGTCGGCTTCGAATTAGACCGAGAAAGAGAACGCAAGCACAAATCAATAGAATACGAATTAAACAAAATTGGGAAGAGCTCTGCAGAAACTACGGCGACGGCAATAACAATAAAGCGCCCGAATGACAATGAGAAACACCAACCGCAGGAACAATGTCAATAGTGATGACAACAGTAGTAGTAACAACAGCTACAATAATAACAACAACAATAGTAGTAGCGGCAACGCTACTGCTATTGTTGTTGTTGACGATGACAAAGCTGAGAATAGCCATCATTAGAACAACAACAACAACAGCAGCAGCAGCAGCAAGAACAACAACAACAAGAACGGTGACAACAACAACAACAAACAGTCCTAACGGCAATGATACAAATAGTAGATACAGTAGCAGCGACAACAATAACGTTACTTGAATTAAGCATATCAGGGACGACGACAACAACAGCAGCAGCACATAACATACACGGGAGGGGGAACACAACGACATAAGTCTGCAAATAGATGAATAGGTCAAAAAAACACTCGTGATCATTAACAAGGTAGCTGTCACTAACTAGACACAACAACAACAACAATAAAAAACGACAACAATGACAACAGCAATGAAGACAGAACCAACAAAATAGCGGCAGTCTCCGCACTACCACTTTGCTTCAGGTGGGACCCTCAATCCGAAGGGTGAACAGTGAATGATCCCAGTTGAGGCTGATGCCAGAGCTCGCCAAATATGACGTGGGCCACGCTAGGTCAAAGCTACGAACAACTTCACCGGATAACGCTCCGGGCCTCGACGGACGGTGAGGTGGAGCTGCCAGACCCCTCGCAGCGGTCATGCTGCGGTCAAGGCTGCGTCGGTTAAGCAGATTGAACACTAAAGCGAGGTTGAATACGGTTGAGTTGGGATATGGAATAGCTTTTCATCACACCCAGCGCGATGGCAATATAAGAGGAAGTACAAGAGAAAGGAAAAAAGGTGGGGAGAATAAAAATGGAGATCTATGAAAATAGAACGATCTATAAAGAGAGACGGCTTTGTCGATTCACTGAAAATACGCGTGTATGTACGCTTGACTAACGTTCTGACGCAACACGATGGCAGGAGGACAGACGTCTCAATAGGAGAAAAACAGCATGAGACTAAGGGGGATTAACTCTGGCTGCAGCTATTGGCTAGATGCGCCAATAGCAAGCAGTACGTGCACATATATATATATATATATATATATATATATATATATATATATATATATAGTACTGTTCGAGTGTCTTTTCGAAGCCCAACAGCTCGATGCACAGGCGCTAACTGGATGAGTAGCAAGTAATCTTCTTATCTTATCTTTTCACATTTCTTATCATTTGTTGAATAACTTCTTTTTCGCGCGTTCTATCGCGCGCGCTATCTCTCCCTCCCTTTCTTTGTATTTATCGTTCTCCTACAGCCATATCTCTGGTAATATGGCAATATATCCCATTTAGCGATAATGCCCGATAGGTCCGATAGGTGGGATTTTGATCCATTCATCAGACCACCGCTGCGTGAATCGGCTGCCAGGCCCGCGTCACGCTTACTGGAGTCCCACCTTGCCATCGGGTCTGACGTCTGAGGGTCTAGGACGTGCAGGACGTTTGTATGCATGTACGTACGGTACAATATGAAGGGCAACACAATACGCCAATCTACTATTATCGACAGTCTATTGCAACCACATGGGCCGCCGCCACAGTCACACCTCATCACCTATAAGGTCTATGAGACGACTTCAGGGTGCATGGCTAATAACTGATGTAGCTTGTGACAGTTGTACTCGCGACAGGTAGAGAGTGAGGTGAGATGCGACAACGAGCAAAAATATGTCTTTCTGCGGGCGAATACAAAGCCTCTGTGCGACGTCAGGCTGGGTGTCTAACGAGTCCCGGCAATTCATTAAGTCGATAAATTAATGAGATTGTCAATGTTACCTACGTCCAACAAAAGTGAATCTGTCAGTTATTCATGTGCACCCACTGCAACGGAACAGGCAGGCCTACGGAACTACAAGTATAGCACGCTTCGTTGTTGTGCTTGTTGTTGTTGCTACTGTCGCTGTTGGAATTCCATTTCTTTACGATAGTTACGACATTAGCTATATGCTCAAAGATCAGCATCGGCCAGCATAAGAGCAAAAACGACAACAACAACAACAACAACAACACAACAGAAACAACAACATCTACAGCAGCAATAACAGTAACCAAAGCGACAACAGCAAAAGCAATAGCAGCATATACTGCAGCAACAACAGCAACAACAAAAGCAACACACAATAAAACTTCTTCCGCGGCACATAGATTGTGCCACGGGCCACCAGTAAGCGTGGCCAACGGGTGCTACTGCAGGCATCATCGTCATCTCACTCATCTCGTGACTCACCGAGACACGTTAGCCAAACAGCGTGGCTGTCGTCGTTGGCGTCGTCCGGTGCTGTATGCTGATAGATAACACAAAAAACAATTATTATTATTATTATTATTATTATTATTATTATTATGATTATCGGCACCCTCATCTTTATACCAAGACGACTGTGGCTTGGCTGTCCGCCAATCACCCAACGACATCTCTGCACATGTCTGTCTCTATGTCCGTCAGCGAACGTTTAGTGTACGTTTGCTGTACGACGTGCACCAGGACGACGACGACGACGACGACGCCGCGACCAATAATGGCTGCTCCAATCCCCTATTCGACCGCATCAGTCTGCGCTGCCGATCGAATGAACCTCGCTTTAATGGAAATATCTGCAACGATTGCCAGATTGCCAACCACTTCAAAGTCTTTAAACCAGGCTGCCAGCGCCAGAACGGTCAAAGGTCGGCGTCAACTCGACGCAACACGACAATGTACGGGGCTCTATGTCAATATCGGCTGGTGGCGCCGCCACCGCCACTGCTACCGCTACTGCAGGCCAATATGGGGCAAGCAAATGCAGGTTGAGAAGCCGACGACATCGAAAACGACGACGGGAACGACGATGAGGCTATCATGACGACCTTGTTATCGTATACCATGTTGTGTAGGCAAGCAGGGTTGCACTCGGCAAACTTTGTCCGAGATTTGCTTCGACTCGCTGCCGTACGTTTATCGTGTACCCCGCTGCCGCCCCCCCCCCCCTTCCCCACCGCTGTCTCCGCCACACCCACGAGCCGCCGTAGCATAGAGATAGGGGCGAGACCGAGTGAGAGACTACATAGCGTTCTCCGCATGGATGGAGCGATTCCCATCTCCCGACGAACCAAGTTGCGTATGCACATGCGCGCGTCCATAAGCTGCGACTCTTGATCCGCCGTCTTTCCGTCTGTTCCTTGTTCGCCTGTCCGTCTAGTCATCGCATCGTGCTGTTGTTTATTGACATTCTGCTGAGTCGTTCGACGGTCTAATTGTGACACGTTTTCGTAAGTGTGCACTGCTTAAACAACACGAGGCGTTGGAAGTAAGTGGATAACGAGAACGACATAAAGGGCGGCAACAGCAAGACTGACTACCACGACAGCAACAGCAACAACAATAATTTTGACGGCAGCGACAGTAGCGTCAGCAACAACAAAACGAATGACAGCGACAATAGAATCAGCAACAACAACACGAATGACAGCGACAACAATACCAGCAATAGCAGCGACAACAACAACAGCGACGACAACAACAACAACAACAACAAGAACAGCGACGACAACAACAACAACCACAACAACAACAAGAACAGCGACGTAAACAACAACAACAACAACATCGCAGTTGACGCTGCTCAAGTGGGTGACGGTGTGGGCACAATGATTGGTCGTCCAAATTGTTTAAGGGGGAATCGATGATTTGGTCGTCAGGCCGATCTGCCGGTCGGTTGACAGACAACCGAACCAACGAGCTGGGCCGAGACGGGCGGGCGGGCGGTCGAGCAGACAACAGGCGGACAGGTATCAGGCGACGGACACTTCAGGGGTAAAAGTACAGACGAACTAACGGATCACGGGTCAAACGTGCGCCTCTCGCCAGTACGTGGAGTACGTAGCAGACGGACGGAAGCACACAGAAGCAGCAGCAGCAGCAGCAGCATGGGTCACTCCTCTGCCGCACAGTCTCAAGCACAGGGAACATACGTGATATAATTTCTTGGCTTTTTCCTGCTTTTCCTCCTGCTTCGGTTCTAGTCGTGGTCTCGTCTTGGTCTTTCTGATGTCTCTTCTGACGTCTCTCATGTTTGCGTTCTGCTATCTATGTAGGTATTCCTCTCTTTTTCCCCCTTTTCCTCTCTCTCGCGCTTTCTCACACAGAGCCTCTCTGGCTCTGCACGTGCCAGGATTGTACTGATCTACTTGACGCTAACGTTCTCCGTCTAGTATCTTTATTACAGGATTTTTTTGCTACTTTGACTACTACTGCTGCTGCTGCTGTTGCTTGGTCTATTTTCTATTGGCTATTTGTACAATGTTTTCTCGTTAGCCATTTCCCATGTCTATACTCATCTTCCTGTATCTTTCCGCTCGATTATCTGTCTTTCTGTGCTTATATATCTCTCTCTCTCTCTTGTCTTTCCTTCTATCACTCACAAGCACACGGCCTCTATCTGATATTAACGTTGTTTCTTCGTTCTTCTTTGTCTTCGTAACAATCTGACACAAACTAAGGGGAGCGGGATAAAGATCGAAACAGAGAGAGAAACAGAATTAACGAACGACGGCTGTACTGACGGCTAAACAGACATCTAGTTAAGTAAACGTAGTAGTTGTTGTTGTTGTTGTTGTTGTTTTTGTCGTCAACTTGATGGAAATGATAATGGTACTGAGTGTTTTGACGATGATGATAATAATGTCAATAAAAAGGCAGGAGGTAAGGACAATGATGGTGATAATGCTGGTTACCGTTGATGTCTGACGTGTGACAACAACAACGACGACGACGACGATGACGATGCCGTTCTGTTCTTTCGAGGCGCTTGATGTACCACTTAGTGACCACCAGCCCCGACAGGCGTCACCGCCGCTGCCGCCGCCGCTGCCATCCTTATCAGGACCACCGCCCCCGCCGCGCTGGCGGTCGTCTGCAATTGCGTCGTTGTCCTGGCCTGGCCCGGCCCGGCCTGGTGTGGCCTAGCCCGTGTCTACCTTTAAACGAGTCTACTCGAGCGTAGGACACACCATGCGTCGTCCGATAACGAGACACCACCCGTTAGGCCGGCACGCACCGGCATCAACCTCATCAGCCATGACACCATCACGTTGTTGTTGTTGTTGTTGTTGCTGCTGTCGTCGTTGTTGTACTCATAGTTATCAAGCATATACGCACATAGCCAGGTGTAGACCTTGGGTCAAAGGTTTTGTCGTTGATGTCGCTGCTGGTTTTGTTGTTGTTGTTGTTGTTGTTGTTGCTGCTGTTGCTGTTGTTATTGCTGTTGTTGTCGTTGTTGTTGCTGTTGTTGTTGTTATCGCTGTTGTTGTTGTCGTTGTCGTCAATCATTCGATCAATCAATCGGGTGCCACTCAACGTTTATCTTTCCGCTTGCGCTTGAAGAGTTGTGCCACTGCCACCGGTTATGATGACACACACACCGACGCCCAAACGACGGGGGCTGGCTCACAACTGCACCATACGACTGCACGACACTACCGGTGCGGTCCTGCTACCGAGGTCCTGCTGTTGCTCGTGATGCCGCCTCCAACATTATCTGCGTGCAACGTCAGTAATAGTAGGTGTAATTGCTGTTGTGGTTGTTCTCGTGTTGTTGTTGTTGTTGTTGTTGTTGTTTTAGTTGTTGTTATCGATGTTGCTGT
Organism: Dermanyssus gallinae; assembly: GCA_003439945.1. NCBI lineage: Eukaryota > Metazoa > Arthropoda > Arachnida > Mesostigmata > Dermanyssidae > Dermanyssus > Dermanyssus gallinae. The sequence goes on along the minus strand of QVRM01003281.1, from coordinate 48,834 downwards.
TGTGGTATCAGTAGCTGTCATGACAGTTGTTGGGCTGTAACGGTAACGCATTCCTACCAACGTAAAAACGACGACAATGCCGAAGCCGCCGCCTGTGTCGGCGTCACTCAAAGCGGCGCCCCGTTACCGTCAAAGAGTGACAGTTGCTTGCACAAGTGCACAGAGCTGTCATACATCAACAGGTTTCTGCCGTATCAGCTGCTGCTGTTGTTGCCGCTGGCGGTAGGAGAGCAGCTGATAGTGGTGATCATACTATTAATGGTGATGATAATGAGGATGATGAAGAAGGAATTTTCCACACTCTTGATATATACTCAACAAGGTCCTTGTCCTAAGGACTCTTGTCAGCGGGGCGGTGTGATGTGGTGTGGTGTGCTTGGAGGAAAGATGGCCTGCGACGCGACTCGAATCGGCTATGACTGTAATCGCGGGCTCGATTGCTGCATACAACGTATATAGTGATGGGTGGAAGATATCGAAAACCTGTTCTATGCCTAACCCAACTAATCCAACGAAATAGATGTAAAAATAGATGAAGCTTAAAAATGTGCACATTGTATCACACAATGTTAACAAAGGGCAAAGCATACATCTAAATGATGTAGAGGGCATGATTTGCTGCAAAACTTTGCGTCGGCAGATACCATTTGGCTCACAAAAATCCGGACGCTTGCACACATTGTGACGGAACCCCGGATGGCATATTGGGGCTCTCCAACTACGTGTGGCCACAGTTGCGGTGCGTGGGGCCCATTTTAACGATTCTTTGTCGACACTTCACTCTAAACCTTGTTACTGTACTTTAAACCTGAGTTAGTTTAACTTTCTTGACCATGTCGTCCAGCAACTTTGTTGTATTAGCTAGCAGGTAAGTTACCCTGTTGCAGCTGCTGAGAGCTAGGCCTAAGTCTCTTTGAGGAACGTGGGCTTCAAACGAGCATTTCATGTAGCGGTTGGGTCAAATGCAGCAATTTTACCTCACGTGGGGCTGCGTGATCTAAGGGACTAGTGCGCTAGTCATGCTTGTCGTGTACCGGGGTGTCGCAGGTTCGATCCCTGTGGTTAATCAAATTTTCTGTGAGCGATGTTTATCGAGAATAGATGATAAATCACATACCGCTGAGAGTCAGCGGCCGTGCTGCAACTAGGACTGTTGGGGAAGTCCTAGATATCTCTACATGTCCGGCCCTCGATGCATTGAGAATATGCCTTACGGTGAGTTCCAAGCCAGCAGGGGACGGAGTATAGTCTACAATTAAAAACAACTTCCTTAAACTTTTTTTTAAATATATGATTGTTTTTAATTCAAACTATGTTACGTCAGTTCCAATGAACCAGTTGACGCCACATTTAAGTTAAAAGGCGCCAATACGCTAAGTTGTGATGACGCCTGCAGGCAGGGTATGCTTGACATTGCCACATTGCTGTTTCTAGTATTGTTGGTAATGTGTCCTGTAAACCAAAAACCTGTTGTGGGAACTTCCCCATAGGAAAAGATGGCCTCAGTTTTTTTAGACGCGCTTTCAATCAAGCCTCCAATTTGAACCAATTCAAACATTTTGCAGCATTTCTAATGTAGGTAAGCGTGCGGCCAAAAACAGTGCTGCATTGCAGAGCAAAACATGTGAGTCGCTCGTAAAGTCCTCTTCTGACTTTTACTTGGACCGCATTCTGCGTTCCTTAATCACTCTAATCGCTGAAAATGATTATAAATATGCATGTCAGGTGCTTCTAAATATAAGAACTTACAGTGAAAAAATATTTTAGCACACCAGCTCTTTGCGCAGTCTCATGCCTAGGTGTGGGTCTCTTAAATTAAAACACTCAAAATCCAGAACCAAGAACGCTTTTGCAATGTGCACCACTAAAACCGATATCGACCGAATAGTACTGACGGAATGGGGTTCATCAGAATTAATTATATATTCATACTCTCGGTCGCCATGTTTTAGAAAAACGTAGATTTTAAAATTATAATAATTTATCTGCACAATGTGAATCACTTTTGACATCCTTTTACAACGTGGCAGGTGGCGCCTTACAACGCACGGCATAGATATGGTACAGCATTGATTGCATAATAACTATATAGCTATTAACTTATATCAATAACATTTGCCATTTGTTGTTGTTGTTGTTGTTGTTGTAGAGTCTGTCGTTGTAGTCGTGGGTGTTGTCCTAGTGTTGTTGTTGTCGTTATAGCAAAGTTAACACTTTCGGCTTAAATAAAACGCTCCCGGGCTGCCCTGTTCATTTGTGTGTCGTGTTTTTTGTACCTGCATTATCGCTGGAAGGTACGAATGCTGGTCCCACTCCAACAGCAATATCGTAGCTTCCAGTTTCAAGCTCGATTTTGTACGTAGTATTGGAAATACTTCACAGACGTTTTTCCTCTATCGAGAAAGCAAAAGAAAGAGGGAGAGAGAGAGAGACATAGCTAGACTTCTGTTTCGTCGTCTCTCTTCTCTAGGTTCTACGTCCGCTCTTCTAGGTCTGTACAGGTTCCTGTCATGGACTGACCGGTGGCGCAGTCACCGGCGAGTCCTTTAAAGTGGCTGCGCGTGAAACGGGTCGACAGGAGACGAGAGTACCTGCCGTTCCACTGCCGCCTCGGCCACCACCACCGCCGTCAAGGACGTCATCAAGTGTCGCTCCAGCCGCTGTAGGTAAGCGAGATGGTGAACGTACAATACGTACAAATGGACCGAGACTACAACCGACTAGCTTTCACCTTCGAGATCAATCACCCACCCACCGTCGTTCTCGGCATCAGCATTTGATCTCCTCTGCAGCCTCGTCAGCCGCTACACGGCCGCCACAGCCACCGTAGTTCATTCTAAAGGCAGCAGCAGCGGCAGCAGCAGCAACACCAGCATTAGCGGGCGTCGTAGGATCTTGTTGACGATGGCACCAATGCACTGCAACATAAATAGTCAGTCGCAACAGAAACCAGTGCCAACGGAAAAACATTATCACTGATGGTACACACGACACTTTATCTTTGCACGTGCTGTATATATATATATATATATATATATATGTATATATGTATATATGTATATATGTATATATGTATATATGTATATATATATATATATATATATATATATATATACACACGACCAACTGGCACCAACATAATTGTTGCACTTGTGTATATAAGAGGCGATGTCAGACAGAAATGCATTTTGCGATATAGCCCGTACGTAAGACAGAATAGCCATTTAGCACACACTTGATAGATATATCTACATATAGAGGTGGTGCACTTATACTATGCGACTGATGGCAATATGCTATATAGTAACTGTATCAACGACCACTATAATAGTATATTGTGTGGTGGTCACGAGCGTCTTCTCCGAACGGCATTTTTTTTAAATTTTGGTAATTCCTCATTGAGTTCAAAATCTCTATAATTAACACATTTTTAACAATTGTGACAATAAAGGGTATTTAGCAGAGAAAAGCTATCGCCCGTGTCTGATATATATATATTAAAAAAAGAAAATCGCGCAAGAAACACCTAACAAAACAGAAAACGCTTTGCACCTTGGATATACCGTCGTGTGCGGAGAGCACAGCGGCTGGCGGAATCTCGTTCGAAATCATGTTCAACCGTACCACCTTGCAGCGACCGAGGAACCGCCTAGATGACCTGCGCCTGCCTGAAAATGAGTTAAAAGTAGGTGCCTGACGTGTCAGCATTAGTCGGCACTGGCAAACACATCGTGCCAGCCCTTGAAAGTCAAAAACGCCGCCGACATCAACGACGCAGCAACGACGACGACGACGACGATTAAGACGCCCGCTACTGCGACTAGCCCCACTACCCCCATCGCCCCCTGCGCCAAACCCCCACCAGCGGATGGGTGGTACAGGAGACAGGAACCTGTTTTCCGGCGGTAGAAGATCGTCACCATCGTCACGATCGTCGCTCGCTTTCGTCTATTTCAAGAAGGCTCTCGACTGGCGGACTGTGATGGTCCTTGTTGAGGAGGGGCCTATCCATGATGGCGGCTGTACGCCGCCACCTGTCTACGGCGTTCGCCGGCCGGCTGTCTGGCTGGCTGGTTGGCTGGATGACGGTGCAGCGCCGCTTCGAGCTGGCCTGCTCTTGAGGGCAGACGATGTCGATGTTAAGACCAACACCGGCCGCTGCCCGCACACGCAACGGCCACGTCGCGACCACCACCGCCATCATCGCTATAAAGACGCCGTAATGACGACAACGAGTACAACTCGGATGACGTCGCTTACCTCTTCTCAGCGTCGAGTAGGTGGAGGCTGGGCGAACATCATCAATCGCCGATCTTTCTTTGTCGCAGGCCGGCAACGCCGCAGCGTTCTTGTTGCTTCTTGCTGTGGTGGCTTCCTTTGGCTCTGCTGCTACGCCTTTTCGCTGCTGTCCTACACAGGTTTGGTGCGGTGGCCCGTGGCCCGTTGTGGCATCGTGGCGTCCGGCGACAAACGTCGATTCGACGAGGTGGCGATTTGTTGCTTTCAGGGTCCTTCGGTTTAAGTCCTCCGACTACGTACGCAAGTAGCGGTCGAGAGATTGATCGTAGCCGACTTCCCGCGTCTCGCGCATAGGAGCTAATGAGCGCGCGTGGTGGTGTGCGGCACCAAGAAGGAACAGTCGACTGACCAAAAAGCAAAAACAAAATAAAACAAAACAGCAACAAAAAAGAGCAAATATACCTAACTAGATGTTCGTTTTCTGTTCTGTAAGCCCGATGAAGCACACAAATAACTTTCAAGTTCGTATGACACGATTAATCGGCTAACGACTAATCCGTTGGAACAGCTACGTCGTGCAGCAAATGATTGCGTACGCGTCATTAGTTATTCGTCATTACTAGCTCCTTGTCACTTATTAGCTTATTAGCGTGCCAACAACCAACGTCGGCGAATGTTGGATTTCGACAAGAAAAAAACCACTGCCACCATTCGTGCGTGTGGCGGGTGGCTTGACACCGAAGGTGCAAATACGCAGGCCATAGCACTTGTTTACCGCCTATTCGATCACCGGCACCCGCCCGGCCACTCACAGTCACAGTCTCTCCCGTGACGGTCGAGATCACTCACTTGAGGTAGCCTAGCGGGGCTAATCGAGGTCAGTCGAGGACGACTTTGTCCATCGAACTCTAGAACAACCTGCTGCTCGCCTCTGCTCGCTCTATCCAAAGAAAGGACGTCGGGAGCGGCGGGACAGTGGCGATTGGCTATCTATTTCGTTCATTTTTTTGCCACGATGACAAAGGAATATCGCCGACTCTTGGGGCGACAGCCGAGGCCAGCAACGTGGCCAGGTATCGGCTGTGTTCAATTGCCGTTGCGCATGACTTGTGCCGACAATGAAAGACAACTTGGTGTGACAGACAGATAGATAAACTCCGTGTGTGGCGGCCACATGCAACAAGCAGAGCGGCAGGAACAATGATAAAACTTTGAACTCAAAATGCAGTTTTGCCTTACAAACACATGGCGGTGCAAAGGAAACGTTGTTCTTCGAATGCAGAGATGGCAACAACCGCAGCAGCAGCAGCAGCAGAAGCAACAATAAGCAATAGAAGTAACGACTGTATGAATCATGATAGCAAGAGTTATATTAATACCAACAAAAGTAACAGGGCAAAACATTACACCTGAGGATTGATATTAGCTTCTAGACTACCAAGGTTGTGGAGGCGTTATTGCGCCTTGTTAATACAATGTCTCTGCTGCTTTGTTTCAAAAACCGCTTGGGTGTACATTTGCCTTTATAAACTCTTGTTCTTTTCAAACTCGCATATTGCTCACCTTTCCTCCAAGGCACATTTCTGCCGTTTGCGGTTCAGGTGTACTCAAAGCGTGTGTCCTAGTATTATTATTATTATTATTATTTATTCCATTTTTCGGTATTTCCCTACAATTGTGGGAGCCAAACGTGTACCCGCGTAGGCTCACCTCCCCCCCTTCTCAATCCATAGAGCCGATGATAGCGGCGGCGTTTCCCCTACACACTGCGAGCGAGAGTTGCTGACGCAGAAACTCGCCCCCGCGCTGGTCACCCGTGTTAGCACTAACTTTGATACCTAGGTCTTTAAGGAGATTACTTGTGCTCTTGCTGATCCGGCCCATCGTTTCCATGGCGATGGGTACGAAGTGATATCTCCTCGCCAAATCAGAGTATTTGCGTTCCTTTGCAATCTCGGCATGTTCAGCAACCCATCCTGACCTGATAGCGCTGTGCGTCAAGTATGACGGAGCCACTGTACATGATACCGTGGCATCCCATACCAGGCATTTGCCCTTGGACCATGGCGGGATGGTGACGCCGTCTGGTCTTTTGTCGTCTTCGAGGCCCAACCTGGGCTCCAGGATTGAAACGTGTACCCGCCTAGGCTCACCCCCGCTCCTCAATACATAGAACCGATGACAGCGGCGGCGTTTCCCCTACACACTGCGAGCGAGAGTTGCTGACGTAGAAACTCACCCTCGTGCTGGTCACCCGTGTTAGCACTGATTTAAATACCTAGGTCTTTGAGGAAGATACTTGTGTTTTTGCTGATTGGGCCCGTTTCCATGGCGACGGGTACAAAGTGGTATCTTTTCCATGGTGACGGGTACAAAGTGGTATCTTTTCTCCAGGTCAGAGTATTTGCGTTTTTGCGATCTCAGTATGTTTGGCAATTCACCCTGACCGGGTAGCGCTATGCATCAAGTATGACGGAGCCACTGTACATGATACCGTGGCATCCCATACCAGGCATTTGCCCTTAGACCATGGCGGAATGGTGACGCCGTCGGGTCTTTTCTCGTTTTCGAAACCCAACCTGGGCTCTAGGGTGCTTGGTTTGCCGGCTCTACGAAGAGTTCCGCGTGTCTAAAAGTCCTACCAGGGCTCTTAGAGCAGCTTAAAGGGTGCAGTCCGTCCGTATCCATTGTTTTTTCCACATGCCCTGCACTCGTATGGCTCACATATGGGAGCGCCTATTCTTAGGGCGGCCACCATGCGGAAGGAGGTGTTTTCCAGCATGGTGCCCAGCTGCGGTGAAGGAAGTGCCCTTAGGAAGCCACTGCTGAAGGTCTCACGGGCGGCTATAAATACCGCTCTCTCTGTCGGAGATTGGGTGTCATCTAAGATCTTGCGAGCGGTCGTTTGACACTTGTAGCCGTCAAGTATATGCTGCGTAGGGTGTTCTTCCCAGGGGCCAGGGCCTATCGATTGTCTTGCTGCCAGCTCAGCTTCGTCCCTCGTTGCGAATAATAATAATAATAATAATAATAATTATTATTATTATTATTATTATTATTACTATTATTGAGTAATCTACACCAACAAACGCCAAACAACTGATACAGAGTGTAATACTTTTAACTTTTTTTTGTGTAATGTTTGCATAAAATAGCGGCTATAGCCTGATAGCATGATAACAACAAGCGTCGAGGCATCTAGCCGGTCTGGCACTGGCAACTTTAGTACCATCTGTACCATTCACAGCAACAATAACGCAAAGCAAAATCGTCTATTTAGAACCGACTCGGCACTGAATTTTGTTGTCGCTTGCGAATCAGACGGACAGTTTATTTAGCAACGAGCACCGAGTTCACTCGTTACTTGCCTTTCAGTGTCGGCCCCGATGGCTGAACTTTTCCACCATCTTGAATTGAAGCTTGCCGGCGTCCTAGACTTGGCCACTAGAGCAACAACAACAACAACAAAAACAACAAACCCTACGCACTTTCTCACTAAGCACAGCGTACTTTGCTGTGTTCGCGGTCGGCTATTTATTGGTGCCGCTAAGCAGTCATTCATACACATATATATATATATATATATATATATATATATATATATATATACCTGCAGATTGGCAGACAGGCAGTACACATAAATATAGATGGAAAGATAGGGACAACAACAGGCAACGCAGGAGGGGCACGTAACGAACGGCAGAAGCAACTCAAAAATATTTCTTGAAAGCATCTACTCTCCTAAGATACACTAGGACAACCAGGCAAAGCACCGCACTGGCACAACGGCGACAACAACAACAGCCAGAACACTTTGGACAGATTACATTACTGCCGTGACCTTCTCGATCGGATCTCCTCTGCCGGGACCCATTTCTGAGCCTGTCGGAGAGACCCGGTCACGAACTTTTGTCGAATCTCAGAACAGTCAAAGTAGTGTCAGTCAACTGTTTTCAAGCGTGTTACTAGAATAGGTATTGTCATTGTAGCAGAATACGAACAGTTGCTACCGAAACGTCGGAAAAGTGCAGAGATCTCTATGAACCTGTTATTGAATTGCGCCTGGTAAACAACGCGATTACTTGTGCTCTTGCTGATCCGGCCCATCGTTTCCATGGCGATGGGTACGAAGTGATATCTCCTCGCCAAATCAGAGTATTTGCGTTCCTTTGCAATCTCGGCATGTTCAGCAACCCATCCTGACCTGATAGCGCTGTGCGTCAAGTATGACGGAGCCACTGTACATGATACCGTGGCATCCCATACCAGGCATTTGCCCTTGGACCATGGCGGGATGGTGACGCCGTCTGGTCTTTTGTCGTCTTCGAGGCCCAACCTGGGCTCCAGGATTGAAACGTGTACCCGCCTAGGCTCACCCCCGCTCCTCAATACATAGAACCGATGACAGCGGCGGCGTTTCCCCTACACACTGCGAGCGAGAGTTGCTGACGTAGAAACTCACCCTCGTGCTGGTCACCCGTGTTAGCACTGATTTAAATACCTAGGTCTTTGAGGAAGATACTTGTGTTTTTGCTGATTGGGCACGTTTCCATGGCGACGGGTACAAAGTGGTATCTTTTCTCCAGGTCAGAGTATTTGCGTTTTTGCGATCTCAGTATGTTTGGCAATTCACCCTGACCGGGTAGCGCTATGCATCAAGTATGACGGAGCCACTGTACATGATACCGTGGCATCCCATACCAGGCATTTGCCCTTAGACCATGGCGGAATGGTGACGCCGTCGGGTCTTTTCTCGTTTTCGAAACCCAACCTGGGCTCTAGGGTGCTTGGTTTGCCGGCTCTACGAAGAGTTCCGCGTGTCTAAAAGTCCTACCAGGGCTCTTAGAGCAGCTTAAAGGGTGCAGTCCGTCCTTATCCACTGTTTTTTCCACATGCCCTGCACTCGTATGGCTCACATATGGGAGCGCCTATTCTTAGGGCGGCCACCATGCGGAAGGAGGTGTTTTCCAGCATGGTGCCCAGCTGCGGTGAAGGAAGTGCCCTTAGGAAGCCACTGCTGAAGGTCTCACGGGCGGCTATAAATACCGCTCTCTCTGTCGGAGATTGGGTGTCATCTAAGATCTTGCGAGCGGTCGTTTGACACTTGTAGCCGTCAAGTATATGCTGCGTAGGGTGTTCTTCCCAGGGGCCAGGGCCTATCGATTGTCTTGCTGCCAGCTCAGCTTCGTCCCTCGTTGCGAATAATAATAATAATAATAATTATTATTATTATTATTATTACTATTATTGAGTAATCTACACCAACAAACGCCAAACAACTGATACAGAGTGTAATACTTTTAACTTTTTTTTGTGTAATGTTTGCATAAAATAGCGGCTATAGCCTGATAGCATGATAACAACAAGCGTCGAGGCATCTAGCCGGTCTGGCACTGGCAACTTTAGTACCATCTGTACCATTCACAGCAACAATAACGCAAAGCAAAATCGTCTATTTAGAACCGACTCGGCACTGAATTTTGTTGTCGCTTGCGAATCAGACGGACAGTTCTTTTAGCAACGAGCACCGAGTTCACTCGTTACTTGCCTTTCAGTGTCGGCCCCGATGGCTGAACTTTTCCACCATCTTGAATTGAAGCTTGCCGGCGTCCTAGACTTGGCCACTAGAGAAACAACAACAACAAAAACAACAAACTCTACGCACTTTCTCACTAAGCACAGCGTACTTTGCTGTGTTCGCGGTCGGCTATTTATTGGTGCCGCTAAGCAGTCATCCATACACACATATATATATATATATATATATATATATATATACCTGCAGATTGGCAGACAGGCAGTACACATAAATATAGATGGAAAGATAGGGACAACAACAGGCAACGCAGGAGGGGCACGTAACGAACGGCAGAAGCAACACAAAAAGATTTCTTGAAAGCATCTACTCTCCTAAGATACACTAGGACAACCAGGCAAAGCCAGGCACCGCACTGGCACAACAGCGACAACAACAACAGCCAGAACACTTTGGACAGATTATATTACTGCCGTGACCTTCTCGATCGGATCTCCTCTGCCGGGACCCATTTCTGAGCCTGTCGGAGAGACCCGGTCACGAACTTTTGTCGAATCTCAGAACAGTCAAAGTAGTGTCAGTCAACTGTTTTCAAGCGTGTTACTAGAATAGGTATTGTCATTGTAGCAGAATACGAACAGTTGCTACCGAAACGTCGGAAAAGTGCAGAGCTCTCTATGAACCTGTTATTGAATTGCGCCTGGTAAACAACGCTTAATGACACGATTCCGTATAATAAACTGGTGCAAAAACAAAGCGACCTATATATATATATATATATTCTTTACTATTCGGATATGAATGCTATGTGTATATATATAGATATATATATAATCACATAGCATTCATACCCGAATAGCAAAGAATCACGTTGTCGCTCCCAACTGTCTCAACATACCCAAATTCACTTCACGAACGCACTGTTTAGGTTTTGTTTTGTCAATTGCAATTATTTAAAAATGAGACTCAATCACCGCTTTTTTTTCGAAAAAAGCGGTGATTAAAATATGATGAATAAAATATAATATAAAACGCTTTTATTTACAGAATAAATAGTGGAAGGAGGCTGGGATGCAGGAGAGCCTGCGAAACCGCCGTTGTTGTTATGCAATTTTCTAGCTACACGCCAGGCAAACGAATTATTGATGATTTCAATTATCGTGATATATTTAGCTAAACACATTATAATATCTGGCTCCTATTATATTTCATTCGTACGTCAAAGAAGAGGGCAATATTATATGACGACGGTGAACTCCGGTGCGGTAGAATGTGCTGGGGGTGAGTTCAGAGAACATTATATTTGTAGGACGTCAGCGTAAAAGGTATATAACACTCGACAAAATATAATATTTTATATCTAAAAATAATATTGTGAACAAAAGTTAGGAGATGCAGCTCCCCTGTAAGACGCCAGACGGTGTCAGTCATGGCTCACTAAGAGTCCTGGAGCGCCTGCATCTTGTCAACAACAAGTCTCAATCTTATCAGAGGCAATCTTCTGGTAGAAGTATATACAATTAAAGTACTTGTTGGCGTTTATATCAATCGCTTGTCGCATGTAGAGCATCGAGGCACAAATCCGTGCTAGAATGTGACACATAGAGTATTCGCGGACACCTAATTGGTTATGTATCTCAACGCTGCACTTCGTGAAAAAATCTCCCATTCCGCTATTAGGGCCAATTGCGCAGTACGCAGTATATTCTATATCCTCCAGCCCTGCGTGATTAGTTGTAGACATGGCCTGGAGCCAACTAAACAGTTTTGTGTTGCTCGAAGCTCCCGCCATCGAAACTCAACACATATGATCCAACGATCCTCATTAGGCTTTCTACCACCAACAACATATTTAGAACCTTACAAAAAGGAGAGCTTGCGATTTTCGAAATTTGTACATTCGAATTTTGTTATACCCGAGCTAGCATCCTGCAACAACTTTGGAGTTACGTTCAATAGGCATATGAAGTTTCGGGCACACATTGCCTATTCAGCGAAAGCTGCTTCCCGGCTGACTAATCTCATACTGAGAGTATTCTCATTACAAGATGTTTCTAAAACCTAACCCTTTATAAAGCTCTAATGGTGCCAAAATTGTCAAACCGCGCTTACGTGTGGGTACCGTTCTACGTCAATGACATACGTATCTTGCGGCGTGTTTGAGACAAGTTTTTAAAGAGAGGCTCAAGAAGGTGCAACTTGACGCGCGGCAGAATCCTACTCCCGAGTGTCGCGAAGCACCAACGTCATGTTGAAGAACGTTTTTTTAAAGATCTCACACTTAATGGCCAGACTTATACGTACTCTGGCGTACAATTAAACAGCCTACGGAGTCACGGTTCCATTCAACCACCTGAAATTGCCAGTGCGGTAGTTGTTAACCATTAATTTGTTCAATGAATCCTCGCCCAGGAACTGCCGCTTCCCGCGCCGAGACATCAAAGACAAGAAAGTATGCGAACTTAGGCCGGGCGTACCACTTTTCACCCTTCGCATTCGAGACGCTGGGTGGCCCTGGGCCCCTCACAACCACGCTAATTTCCCAGGTTGGCGACGCTTTACAGCAGGCTACGATGGACAAGAGGGCGGGCACTTTCTTCTGCCAACGGCTTTCCCTAGAGATTCAGAGAGGTAACGCGATTTCGGTGCTCGGAACTATGAAAGACTGGATGGACCCGCGTCTTCGCGTCAGGGGTCGGGCAAGACTCCCACTCGGACACGAGTGATAGATGAGGAGTGAGCCATCGGTGCCGTGGATTTAAACATTCACATGTATATATTAAATTCCTAAATGTGTACTTAGTTATATATTTCAAGAAAATAATAAAACTACCAGAATTTGTTCAATGTTTGGTTAATTGTTACTCTGATATCTCTTTCTGGAGATACATTTATTGAGGTCTCCAAACAGATAATAGTCGCACGAGGTCACGCTCGGGGAATATTGGGGATTCTCGAACAATATAGAATTGGATATCTCTCTCTCTCTACCCTCTCTCTCTCTCGCTCGCTCTCTCTCTCTCTCTCTCTCTATATATATATATATATATATATATATACATATCTCTCTCTCTCTCTCTCTCTATATATATATATATATATATATATACATACATATATATATATATATATATCACGCTGCTTATGACGATGGGTTCACACTACGACGATAGTTATGGGTTTTGAACTGTGTGCGCCGAACGTATGAGGAAGGATCGCCACGTTCGATTACTCTTCTTTACTACTACACATATTACTCATATTCCTTTTTATAAGTATCGAAACTTTTCGATCCGCCCTCATAGAGATAATATATCGTCTCGTCATCCCAAAACGAGCGGACTCGAGTTCTTCTTATCGAGCCAGACAGTCCGCCATCCAACGACCCAGCCTTCTGCCAGTAGTTGTCTATGGTGCCGGTGGTGGTGGAACTTCTTTCGGGCTTTATCGGGTGGTGTCTCGTCGAGTAATTTGTGTCGGGTTCGCTCTTCCCGCGTGTAGTGTCGCGTCTTGTGCGGCTGCTGTTCTTTCTGCGGTGACTGATTTGTTTGTCTGTAGAGCACTCAGTACCTCTGCTCTTTCCGTTCTCCCTTCGGGGCGGCGGTGGTGGTGGTGGTATATTGGTAAGGGTAGTGGTGGTGGTGTTTCCGCTAGAGTGTGGAGCTCGAGTCTCTTTATCTCTCTCTTATCGCTTCTTCGCTGCCTCTTCTTCTTCTTCTTCTTCTTCTGTCTCCTCTTTTCGCTGGCTCGCTCTCTCTCGAGGGTTCGAGATTCACCAACCTGGGTCTGGTTGGTGAATCGGTGTTATCGACGGGCCACATCCGGCCAGCCACCATGGCCATATCTTCCTCAAGATGTAACAACATAGACACACCGTTACCGCTCTCAGCTCAACTCGAGCACTTAGCCCGTTACACCGTTCGTAGTAGCATCGACGAACACGTCTCGAGCGGTACCGGCAGGCAGGCAGGCGATTCTAGCATCAGCCGTAGCACGAGCAGTTTCAGCAAGAACAACATTGGCAGTAAAAACAACACCAACGATGACAACAACTTCAGCGACAATAATAACAGCTACATCAGCAACAAAAACAAGGGCAACCATCTTAGCAGGAATATATGGGGCAGTAACTATGCTCTATAAAAGGCATGTTGCTTTGCCCTTGCTCGCATGCACATTGGCTGGCGGATTCTCGCCTCGTTCTACAGCTTGTACGTTGCTGTCGCATCTTTGACTACTACGACAGATCGCCATCTAATCGTATGCCGCCACTAGTTATAGATCTAGTAACTGTCGAAAAAAAAACAAAGAATTAGGAAAATTATCTAGTGTAAGCTGGTTACTGATAAGCCAGATTAGTGCAAAACCGTCGTACAAGAGCATTAGCCTGACGGAAAAACAGATTAAGTCACTGTCATTGCAGATTCTTTCAATAAAACGCACTTAAAAACAAAAAGCCGCCGGGATAGGGGAAGATCTACAATTGACACCAGCCAGGCAAGTGGTGTCCCCACGAAAAATCTCTACCGAGATAATCATGGTAATCATCCTTGTTCTTGTTGTTATCATTATTGTTGTGGTTGTTTTTGTTGTTGTTGTTGTTGATGACATGCCAGTCTGGAGCTGTAACGGCAAGATTGTCATAGTTACAAATTCCAACAAGCCGCCACGGCATGCCAACGTATCTTCGGTGGATCTGCTTCGGAATTCTATCCACATCGTCGACACAACCTGCCTTACCTACCTCAATAATCAAGTACGCACCCACCGACCCACCGTCGTGTATCTTGCAGTGAGGACTTGCTTCTCTCCGCTTATTTATTTATGTTATTTCTGCCACCTCTGTCCTTCTCTATCTATACATCTCTCTCTCTCTCTGTGTCTCTCGCTCTGTGTCGCTTCACCTCGTTTTCTCCGCCTCATTCTCTTTTGATCTCTATGTCTATGTCTTTCCGTCTACCGCTCTCGCGCCAAAGACGAGCATGCTCAAAGGCCACAAGGGCGGCCTAGAACAGGCGGCGGCCCACCATAGGGCGGCACGCCCAGAATTTATGCGATCGTCAACCCATCCTATCATCTTCAGTCCACTAAACCGGCCCCCAGCATCCTGTGGCTGGCCGTCTGACCGGGCCTTTTGGTGTTCGACATCACCGGGTGGCGGCGGCGTCGACAAGAGCCAGGATGCCGATGACCTGATGATCTAACGACGACGACGACGACTACAACAACAGGCACCAACGGGCGGGCGAGGAACAGAGATCTCGCTTAGACATGAGGAGCAGAGATCTCGCTCAGCCATAAGCCGCGATTAACCGCCGAACCTATGCTGCCTGCTGAGCTACGTACTCATAGTCGCGCATAAAAAACATATAAAAACAAAACGCTTTCCAGCCAGCTAACGGCGGAAAACGAGAAGAAAAATAGACCCGCCTCTTTTTCTCGGCAAACTGTCCTGAGTAGTGCGAAGAAGGGAGGGAGGAAAAGAGGGAGTCGGGGTCATGTCGTCGCGTCGGCTTGGCTCGGGACCGTAGACGAGGCGAAAGAACAAGGTGAAAGCAAATATATAAGTATACAAGCGAGCGGTTCGCGGTCAGAAAAGCGGGCAGGCTGCCACTTGTCAACATGGTAGGTAATTCGTGTCGTGTCGCACATTCCAGGACGTGTGAGGTCTGGGTATATATCTCGCCTTCTCCGTCTCTCTCTCTCTCTCCGTCTTTCTGTCTTGTGGTATCTCTGAGGCTTTGGCGTGGCAAGTCGAAACGACGCGAGCAACACGCAACGCGCTCTCGGGTCGTCTGGTAATAGAATAACAGTAGTCTCTTTGCTCCACGAGAGAATGAACCACGCCACGATGAAATCAGGTAGTCGACACAGTGAAATACATCTCGACTAGAGCGAAGCTTCTCATATTGATTCGTGCGTGCATCTCGCTTCTGGTCAACTGCTGAGATTGGTTCACGTCGAACGCACTGTGTTGCGTAGGAGGACAGTTCAGAAATGCGCCATATAGAAGCGAAATACTAAGAACTAGTACACGGATTTATTGGCGCCCGTTGCGAGCAGGAACTCGCTATCAATTAAATAAAGCGTTTTTAATAGTAAATCAAAGGCCCGTACCTCTGTCTCACGGGAAAATGTTTCCAAATCACCGAATACGTGTATGTAAGTACTGTGATGAGATCGATGACTGATTGACCAATGATCCCACGCAACGAAATAAATAGCATTGAACTTCAGTAGCCTGTTCACAGCTGCTGTAATTGACGTGCCTGAGCGGCACAAAATGCCTAAAATGACGTGCGACACCACGACAAGCTCTTAAAATTATTAAGCGTTTTGCTGTAAGTCCAACAACATGCAGAAGTCGCTAGGGTTAGGAAGCTGCATGTAGACCGACAAGATCTTTTGAAATGTCTGCCAATACTGTCACGATTTATTCAAACATTGTCCATGAATCTTATCTAGTGTTAATTGCGATAGTTTAAACTTTATATTCGGTTCACACATGATAGTCGTCTGCCATCTATTGCGACGGACCACATAACAGATAGTTCTGTTACCTGTAGCGAAACCACTCAAATTATCTGTCGCTTCAAATTGTATACAGTCATTTCTGTTTAAAAATAGGTTTTACGCAATTTGAAGCGATAATTTGGGCGGTTGCCCCAAAATCCACATTATTTAACTCTTTAATGTGTATAAACCCATTCCACTTACTTTTTATCGGCAACAGATCTATTGACGAAGCCATTGCCATTATGGTATACGATTAAACATGTATACACATACATAAACAAGCAGTACTAGTTCTGTTTTTCAAGACAATTTGTGGGGCACTAATGGCAGGTCTGCTGGTGTGAGGTGATTGTTGTGCAGGTTTGCCGGATCTATTTCTGTGAAACTCCGTAACAAGCCCCAAGCATCAATCGAGGATGAGGCTCTTAATAACTATATCCGACGAGAACAAAAAAAACAATAACGACAACAGCAAAAACAACGGTAAGAGGTTACACCGATTCGCCTCGTAGTCGTCGTTGAGTACAAGCAAAACGATCGAAGTTGACGAATGTTGACCAGGGCCACAGCCCTGCTGATGGGTGTGCGAAGGTGATGCTGGGTGGCGAGTGAAAGGCAAAATGTAGAAGATAATTTTCTGCTGTTCGTGCGCGGTCGGGAGCTCTGACAGCGTACGCCTGCCGATCTACCCTTGGTTGTACCTTAGGAATTGCTAAACGTTGTTGTTGTTGTTGAGTGACGTGAACACAACCGCGTGCGCCACTGTCGCTCCACTATGGATGACAATAGCGGCGACGACGGCGGCGGCCAACAACAACAACGACAACAATATCAACAACAATATCAGAAATAACAACGACAACAATATCAAAAACGACAACAACAACAACAACAACAAGTCAATATACGCAATATCTGAGCCCTGGCGACGGCAGACACAAAGACAACAAAAACGACTACAACAACAACAATAACAAAAACAGCAATATCAACAACAGCAGCAGCACCGCAGTTTCTACCGCAACAACAAGAACAACACCACATCGGGTGTCAACACATTTATTGCTTGGTCGGCCATAGCAAGCTAGCTGGCTGGCTAGATACCGCCGACTATTTCTGGCGTAGCTGCTGCCACTGCCTCCGCTCTAGTATTGTTGTTGTTGTTGTGGCTGCTGTTGCTATTGTTGTTGTTGTTTGGTGTTGTTGTTGTTGCTGTTGTTGTTATTGTTGTTGCTGCTGCTGTTGCTGCTGCTGCTGCTGTTGTTGTTTGTTGTTTTTATTTGCTGTTGTTACTGAAGTGCTGTCTCTTACCTTACCTCCGTAAAGGTGGCTAGAAATTATTGCCGCGCTACTGGCCGAGTATTCGTTAATATTGGTCGTGTCCTACTTGGCGTTGCACGGACCAAGTGGTACAGCCATACACATGCATGCATGTACGTATAACGGCTAAGCACTAGGACCAAGTCGTGGCTGCGTAACGGCATCACTGGTTACCATTGACTACTGTAGTAACAACAACAGCAGCATCAATCAATCAGGTTTTATTGACGTGTCCAACAAGTTGGCAATGTGTCACCTTTCGTTCAGCAACAACAACAACGACGACGACAATAACAGTGGCCGCAAGACGCATAATTGTTGTTGTCGTTGTCGCTGATTGTTTGTTTATGCATTGAAAACGATTTTAACCCAAATTTGCAAAAGATCACTTACAGAAGAAACTCGCTTCGAAATGAGTACGTGTCACGCCGGGAACGAACAACAACAACAGCAACAACAATCAGATTTTGACTTGATCATTGATTATGATCTTGACCACAACGCGACGGCCTTGCGGAGCAAACCATCATGACAGTCCAAAATTACATTATAGAGCTTTCCTGAACGTCCCAAACTGCAGCACGCACTGTGTCCCTCGAGGGCTTTAGCCCTACTGGGACCCTAGTGTCGAATGTTGGCTGCATGAACGCAAATGAAATGTTGGCTTATGAATTGTACAGTCTTGTTGGGGGTGGGTACGAGCTACGTGGCAGAAAGTAACAAAGAGTTCTTCAAAGCGATTGCAATAACATCAACTGCCTGGAAGCGTTTCAGTTTACGAGCCAACGCCTGCATACTAGCGTTAAAAAAAATATATATATATATTTTTATATATATATACATATATATAATATATATATATATATATATATATATATTATATATATATATATATATATATATATATATATATAAATATGTCGGTCACATGCTTGCTGCGATTCGCATAAAAGGCTACGAGAAAAAATATGCGTCGTTTTGTTGTGCTTGCTCTAGCCTACTGAGAACCGACGCTGCCACCTAGTAACACAGTAGCATGGCAGCCGAGGTGCCCCACTTGCTCATTCGGAGGTGGTAGCGAAGTCATCGAGTTGCAACGACGACCGCGAAGAGAGGCTACGGCGACAGGTGAGTTCGGTGCAGGTTCACCTTGGAGAGCGGTAACAGCCGCAGCAGAGGCGGCGGCGGCGGCAGTCGGATTCGTTCATCGAGATCGTTCACTTCTTCACCCTGCCATTGCTGCTACTGCTGCTAAGGTTCCATTCGAAAGTATTCGACCTTTTTTGGCCGCAGTCGTCATCATTGGGGTCGTTGTGTTGCAAATGTCTTTGTCGTTGTCGCTATTGTTGTTGCAAATGTTGTCGGTGCTGTTGTTGTTGCTGCAGTCCTTGTTCACATATGATCGCATATCGCGCTGAAACCGGCAACATACACAGGGCTATGGGAACTGAAAGAAGAACTGATAGAAAAAGAGAGAGAGAGAGAGCGGGGGGTCAGGTGAGAAGCCTCAGACGAAAAACAGAGAGAGAGAGAGAGCGGGGGGTCAGGTGAGAAGCCTCAGACGAAAAACAGAGAAAAGGAAGAAACTAGAGAGGGAAAATTAGGCAGTGTCGTCTCCCGACTGTGGTACGAAGCCTCGAGGCCGGAGGATCCGGCGATTAACGGTACCATCGTCCTGTTAACGTCGGCTATGGCGGTGGCGGCGGGATTGAACCGACCGGCCGGCTTGAATGGCTGAAGACTGAAGCCGCCAGCCCGCTACGAGGTGCTCGCTCTCCGCGCTCCGTACCTCCGCGCTTCGTCGGCTCTGACGGTCGGAAGAGATATCGTGAGAGCGGAAGGCTGAACCGGAGTGAGCATGAGCTGTATCCCCCCCCCCCCCCCTCCCATCGGCGCATTCTTTCGACCTGCAGGGCGACGCATCGGCGATCACTGCTTGATCGTCGTCGGACACCGACTGGTCTGTCTAGACTCTGGGTAGAGAGCACAAGTGCACTCTGATTGCTGGTCGCTCGGTGCTCCGCCGTATCATCGCTTTGCACTACTGACACGAACTTTGCGTGATCTCTCGTTGTTCTTCTATCTTCTACCTTCTCCGTCCGCTTCATGTATAAGGCGTTCATATAGAGGGTTCATCGTCGTCATGTTCGAGGGCGTTTGAGGGTGATTTGATTGTGTGGTGCATACCCGAATGAAGAATGACGACTGAACACCGGTGTACGACGGAGAAGTAATAATACTCTTATTAGAAATGTCACAGAAATCATCATTCGTTTTCACTATTGCATGCTTACGTTCTCTGTTTGATTCGGGTGTGTGGGCGGTTACTAGGCGACTTGCCACCTGCAATAGTGCCTGTAAAAGAAACGCGGGGTCGTTGTTATAACAGGTCAAATGTTTGCAATGACTTGCAGAACCTCATTCGTTGTGCGTCTTGCGGTCAGGGTTACGTGTCTTTGGCATCCACTGCGCACGAACTTCACTGTACTGCAAATGCTTGTGGACGATTGATTGCACCGTTTGTTTACTTGACAGACTTTAAAGTCTTCACTCAGACTCACAGATGATGTGCAGATTTAACGAATCGAAGCCCTTTTATTATGTCCATACCCCATGATTATAAACCTAATAATTTCCAATTCAACAGCAGCAATGAATTGAGTGCCGATGTTTGGTTTTTGCCCGACCGGTCTGGCCAGATCCGATATTGATTTCCGCCCTTACAGGACGAAACGTTGGCAATGATGATGATATTTCAACGAAGTAATACGAAATAAAACATCTAGTTAATTACAGCTAATTAACAACAAATTACAAGTCATCGTGTAGGCGCTTGCGTGTCATCCGTTGTTGTTGTTGCTGTTGTGGTTGCTGTTGTTGTTGTTGTTGTTGTTGTATGGTTAAAGCCGACATGGTGCTAGATAGATTTTTTGCGTTGTCGGCGTCGCTCCGAGCAAAAAATGGTTGCGTCGTGCCCGCTCAGTGTTGATCGCACAGCTGGCGTGCCGAAACGCATGCTAAGTACCATCTTTAGATTAACGAAGCGGTTTTTGAGCAACGGAAAATAACGTCGTTAAATTTGTCTCCAAGTATAAGTGGCAGGTGTAGAAAGGTTTAACAAAAGCCAATGAGGGCTGTCATTAATCAGTAGTACTCAGAAATACATTATAGTTATTTTAGCTATACACTTAACGTGAGCCGTCTGTAGCTCGGTATGGTGTATATCCTATGCTCTTCTCTTATATCTGTCAACAGGTTTTAGCAGCAAACTCTCGTTGAAACTTGGCTAAGTGAGTGACAAGTCACTAGAGGCTAAAGTCACTGTATATTGATATATATACACTGCGCGAGTACGACGCAACATATTATTGATTGAAGCGACGCCGATTACGCAAAAAAATCTCTCTCTCGTCCGCTCTTTCCTTCTCCCCCCCTCTCTCTCTATATATATATTTATACAAACTGACAGATTATTCTAGTCCGACCATTAATAGATCGAATTTCGCGACCCGATGAATATATATATATATATATATATATTCTTCATCATAGCTATATATATTCCTCACCTTCCGTCACGCATGCCTTGCATGTTTCCGTCACGCAAGCATGCAAAACAAAACGATCTGTTGTGTATAGTAAAGAAAGAGAGAATTCTCGATGGGCATTTCATTTCGAGCATCACCATCATCGTTGAAGAGGTTGGTTGCTCAAGGCAAGTTTCTTGCACTGTTTCCGCAGAACTGGGCTGATTCGTTGCCGAATTGGCTAGAGCTGTTACAGACGTTTAGCAGCTGTACGGCTGTAAGCAAAGGCTAGCCAGAGCGGGTAAAATTGATTTGAGAGGGAAGGGGGGAAGTCTGTGCCTGGTGGCGGCTGCGCTGTGTGCAGTATTTGTAAATCATTGCCGCCTGCCTAGGTATCTCGACCCTGAGTCTAGCTAGGAAGACGAATTCCTTAGATCGAAAACGCGATGCAATCAACAGGAAAGTTGTCAGTCTCAGCGTTCGCGGCAATAACCACACCTCTATGAGCAGCAGCAGCAGCTGTTCTTGGTGTGGTCGCCTTGCCGTTGTTGTTTGACAGCACTGTATACTTCCCGAGTGCGGGCGTGTATCTGCGTCTGTGGCTGCATGAGAGGTGTGCGTGAGGCCATCAGCGAGGGCAACTGTCACTGCTGTCCTAATTCGTTGTTGTTGTTGTGGTTGTTGGTGGTGGTGGTGTTAGTGTTGTTGTTGTTGCTGTTGTTGTGGTTGTTGTTGCTGTTGTTGTTGTTGTTGCTGCTGCTGCTGTTCTCGCTTTGTATTGTTTCGTATATACAACGTTGCTGCTCACACACCGCCAACCAACCGTCGTATCTGCGTTAAGTTCAACCTCCCCACACAGGCACAAACCACGAAGAACAAGAACATAAGAGCGCGGTTGCGCGTCGTGATCTCACCCGGCACAAAAAAGAGGCCTTTTGCCCACACGGTAGCCGTTAGCGACTAAGACGGAATGCGGTGGAATGACAATGGCCTGAGCGAGGATTGCGACCTTGGAGTCGATTGCAAGCGATTCAATTCGTTACGCCAGGCGCCAGGGTTGGGGCCTGGGCGCTGAGAGCGGGTTGGGGGTTGTGGAGGTGGCTGTAATTGTGCAACTGGCGGCTAACGGCAAAAAAGAACCGACTACTAATGCTCAGTCTTCTTCGGCGGTGCCTGTAGCAATGCCATGGTTGTTGGCGGGATTTAACTGCCTATGAGTGAATCTACTGCTTCTATAGGGCATGTGCGCATGTGGGTGTGTATCAAGATCCGCCGTTTTTGTGTTTGTCTATCGCATGTGTCTTGTATAAAAAGGGGCCGATTTGCAAAGTCAAGCGAAAGTATCCCCGATCGAAATGTTTGCTTCAGTTTTTTTTTCAGTCAAAGACCTGCGCAAATCTTGGTTTTGGGCACAAAGGTAGACATGTTCACCACTGATTTGGCAAAATTGGGGTCTTTCTGTGTTGGAAACTGCTTCCAGGCTTCACAACAACAGAATGACACCAATGTTGACAGCACATTCGATGAGAGTAAGCAAGCAATCGAGTGGAGGCATGGATGAAGGCGTGGCTGTGATGTTATTGGCAATGAGGTTGGTTTCGTCCTCAAAGTTATTGTGTTGAGCTTGCTTCAGTGGTGATCTTGGGCTAGAAAGATAAGTCGCTCAAACAATTTTGCACAAAGTAGTTTAGGTTATTCGTCGATAATTGTAGAAGATACCCTTGGTAAATATAAGCAAAAACGATTCGATTTTAAAAGAAGAAAAACATGCCGTCGCCGTGTTTTTTTATCGTCGTTGCGGCGGCATCAAGCAAGAGGCGCTGAGGTGAAGCAAGAAAGAGATCGGCGATTGAAGCGACGATGAAATGATGCACGAGATCACAGACACGAATGCAACGAACGTAACAGACCCGAAGCATATCATCGGCTTTGGAGATTCGGTAACTCAACAGCTTTGTCATACTGTCGCCGACCGAGCCCCAGATCATGGATCTGAAGCTCTGAAGACGGTCCAAGGGGCCCGGGCCAATTGTTGGCTCGGGCCTCCCGTCGAACCGTCGAGGTCGCGCTGCTCGACAAGTGAGAGGCCGGATAGATAGTACGCATATGAGTGCCTCTCCTTTTGGGCGCTAACTAAACTAACCTGAGAGCGGGCCTAGCTTAGGCCTGATTTAGGCTCGATACACATGGCCTACGACCCTCGCTAACGAAACCTAAGAGGAGAGAGTTGATCGCCGACTTTACAACGAGCATTGCCGATACGATAGACAGACATATAGACAGATAAGTGCTCATTGGAAGCGGTGAACAGGTGGAGAGCTGCCAGGAACCAATATAGTACCTACATGATGCTACGTTTGCTACTAGTATTTGTACTAACAACTTTAAGCGGTCACGTAAATTGTCGCCGAGGTAAGGCGCAATTTTTTTGGCAGACAATGCCGAAACGGAAAGCCAAATCATGCAAGGCTCTTACTGAATTGTAAACACTAAATATACTATGCCGTTCGTCGTTGCTCGCCGTCCTTGAAAGGCTACTGCATGTACAAATATATCCATATTTTATGTATCTAAATACGTATACAAATAATACTTTGGGGCATGTAAAAAATATACTTGCAAGAAACACAAACACTATTACATTCTCGTATAATATTGTTTTGCATAGATGTCTGCGTCCGTTGGTAGAACAAAGTTTGATAGTACAGTCGCAGATGTCAGACAATAATAATAATAATAATAATAATAATGTTCATTCAAGACAGTTGTATAATTTAAGCACTAATACTAATTAATAATTATATTAGTTAATTGTAATGCTAATAAATTAATAACTAATAGATGACTGCAGTATTTCCGGCTTCTTCCGGCCCATCAGTTCCCCCCGCGTCCACTTCCACGTCTGCGTCAGCGCGCCTTGATCTTCATCTGCTTGTCATCTCCATTGACCCCGGTTATCCCAGATGATAACCTCCTGGCTAACTGGATGAAGGCTGTATGTACGTGTGTAGACAGGCCGCTAGACTGGCAGCCTAACGCTGGTGTCGATGAGGTGTGCGCAACGACGATGTACCATAATACTTGCCCTGTGTATGAACCACTCGTTCGTGGTTCGTCTGTCTGTTCTCGATTGTGTTGTGGGCGATGGCGTTGTTGTTGTTGTTGTTGTTGCCGCACTTGCTGTTGTTGTTGTGGTTGTTGCCGCCATTGCTGTTGTTGTTGTCGTTGGTGTTGTTGTTGCCGCCATTGCTGTTGCTTGTTGTTGTTGTCGCCATTGCTGTTGTCCTTATTGCTATTGTGGTTGTTGCTCTGGTGCTGGCTGTCGCTGTACTTGAACTGTTGTGAGCCCGCGACCTGCTGCACTTGTGTGTGGTGGAGGCGGCAGCGGTGGCGGCAGCGTCAAGCGCTCCTTTAAGAAACCTCGTACTCCAGACTCCAGCGGCTAGCAGCGGACAACGGCGGGCGTTGGAGATCCGATCAACGGATGGATTTGTAGGTCGGTCGGTCGGTCGGCCGAACGTATGAATCGACCAGACCAAAGAATAGGACGAAAAGGTCCAACAGGCCATCTGGTCGGCAGGTGCCTGCCAGCCTCATCGAGAGCCTCAACACAGAGGCAACCAGAACAGCTAGAGGGAACGAACGAGAAAGAGTGCCCGAATATACAACAAGCGAACGAGGGAGAGATCAATAGACAGCACACAGAAAACGTGTGTGGGGGAGAGATGAAAGACATAGAAGGATAGAGAGCGATAAGTAAAGAAAGATAGAAAGAGAGGGGGGAGGGGGTAAGCCACGAGTTCGATCCTGTCGATAGCGCATCATCAAAAGCACCCAAGAGGAGGCGCCGACGCCGCCGTAGATCCCATTGTCGCCAGCGGCAGAACGAGAAAGGTACAGCTAGAATATAGGATGATAGCGCGCTCCTCTGGGTTGTTCTGGAGTGTCACCACACACACATATATATATATATATATATATATATATATATGCATATACATTTAGGGAGAGTGTGATGTTTGTTCCTCTCAGGTTGGGGCTAGATCTAAGCCAGCAATCACCCCCGCAACTGCCGCAGCAGCAACAACAGCAAGAGCAGCCACCGTCTGCCTCCATGGGCCATCGGGCCGTCCGTCTGCCGCTTGCTGAATGGCCGTAACCCCTCTGGCTTCTGGTGTTGTCGCTGTGCTCTCGCGGCGGCAGCGGCGGCAGCGGCGGCGGCCGCCCATACGCGCCTGCCTGTCTTTGATCCCCCCGTTCGCGTATACCCCCCTCCCAGCCCCGGCCGCCGCCCCTGTCGCTGCCCCCCGACGACACAATCTGGACGCCGTCGTCGCCTTCGCTGTCGTCGACTGTGTTCCGGTAGGTCTTTCGAGTTCACTCAAGACGCTCAGGTTAGAAGACATCGGTCGAGGAGCAACCAGACAGAGAAGGAAAAAGAGAGAGAGAGAGAAAGAGGACCAGACGGAGGCAAGAATATCGAGCCTCCTCATAGCGCAGAGAAGCGAATTGCCGTCAATGCCGGCAGCCGCCGCGACCATTCTCGCTTCTGAACGACGATTCGCAGACACTACGCGAGTATGCTGCAGCTTCTGCAGAGCAGAAGCCGGTTTTAGCTATAGCGTTAGCGTCAGCAGCAACAGCAAACGACGACAACCACGACGACGAACAAGCAAACACAACGATGAAGACGACCGAGATGAATAACAGACCCAACCTGGCAGACAGACAGATGGGGTGCTCTCGGGACGAGTTCTTCACTCTCGTCATTCGCTTTTCCTTCTCTCTCTCTCTCTCTCTCGGTCGCCCCCGATGCTCCGCCGCGGCCCTGATCTTTCTCTATGGCGCGAAACGCTCCACGCCACCTGTGCTACTGCTTGCAAACCAGTAGCTTTGTTGCAGTAGCGCTTACAGAAACGCATGCACGTATGTATGCATATATATATATATATATATATAATATATATATACCTACTCGATCACGGTAATACACTGAAATAGCAATGCGAAACAATAAGGCATAATTCAAAATCGGCCGCTTGAGAACTTGCTCGTGCAAGCACTGGCGCCATATATATATATATATATATATATATATATATAATTGTATGTGCATATACATTCCAGTAGTGGCGTAGCGGCAGTATAATGATAGAAAGTTAGTGTTTTATGGCATATTTTATTTGTTATTCAATGTGTATATATATATATATATATATATATATATATATATATATATATATATATATATATATATATATGTTTTTTGCGCGCGCACGTTCTGCGGCTAACTATACACGCGTTCATCTTCAGGTCAGCAGGTTAAGCACCGACAAAATTGAGACAATACTTAAGCGTGACGTATGTCAAGTATGTCACATTCATAGTCGTAGCTGTGTAACGAAGAAGACAAACACTATGCGAGAGAGTCCTTCAAGCGTTAAGACCAGGTGGGCGGACCGGTCGATCTGGGTCTGATTCGTTTACTTGTTCGACAGCCAGTCGACAGCAATTAGCTTGCGTTTTGAGCGTTGAATGAGTTTTGACCCTGCCCCCAGGTAAGGCTGTCATCGGCTGCGTATCATCGGCTATGTTGCTGAGATTGTTGTTGTTGTCGCCGTCGCCGTCGTCGTCGTTGTTGTTGTTGTTGTTGTTGTTGTTGTTGTTGTTGTTGTTGTTGTTGTTGTTGTTGTTGTTGTTGTTGTTGTTGTTGTTGTTGTTGTTGTCGTCGTTGTTGTTGTTGTTGTTGTTGTTGTTGTTGTTGTTGTTGTTGTTCTTGTTGCTTGCTGCCGTTCTCGTAGCTGCACCGGCATCGTCAACAGACCATACCAGCGTGACACCCGACCGCTGACACAACCACCCTCCACCCACTAACCGTCCAGCATAGGTTCATAAATACATGCGTGCGTATAATATACGCATAGATTTATTAACACGTGCGGTGTTCACATACGCACACACACACATATATATATATATATATATATATACGCGCACAAACAGACATACCGACATATAGACAGACACTAGCGTCCACTCCGTTCCGAGACCAGGGCACGTTGCCGCCAGTAACAACACCTTGTGCGGCGTACGCAGCCAAACCTGCCGGGGCAACCACACAACATAAGCACCGCACCGTTCTCCGACGAAGCCCAGCCATCAAAATCAGGTTATGAAAATAGCCACAAGAAAAACAGGCTGCCAGTCAAGCACCCAGAGGCCCACCCAGGCCCTGTAGTAACGGGCTGCTTCGGGCTGACCCTCAGCCGACGTTTAACGTTCACGAGACTGCTTTCGCATTGCTTCGTGAGACGGACCCCATAAATACAAATGTGCAACGGTGGGGCTCGAACCCGTGCTGCACCTATCTAGTGTCTCCTCCTCCGGTCGCGAGGCGCACGCGAATGAACGAATCACGCCACCGGGCTCGACAGTCTGTGTAGTATCAGTGATCTCTGGTCGACCGTCCGTGAGAGGGTGGGAAGAAACAGAAGACAGCTATCTATACATTCGGCCCTGTCAACGATCTCTATTTCTTGGCCCGATTTAGTGGCCGAATGGCCACGGTGTACCATACCTAGGCAATGCAGTGCAGTAGTATCTCGTTTGGTGGCCCTGGTTAGGTGGCCAGGTGCTGAGGTGCTGAGAACGGCGATGGCCGGTGAAGACTTTGAGCCCTGTCCCACTCACAGCGGCACGATTTGAAACTAGTCTAAGTTTCTGCGACGACATAGCGCTGCATGCTAGCTGAACTGGTTCGTCCAGCGACCAGTGTGTGCAAGCAGTGTCTAGAGATTACCTGTGATCATAGCTAAAGAGGATAACTCATTATAGTCAAGCCGTAGTGGCTGATTGAGTCGTTTTCAGCTCTTTAGCTTGTTCGGAGCCAACTATAAGGTGTGACAAAATGCCACTATGGAGAATAGTGCAATTCATACAAGTACTGCCACTCCCTTCAGCCACATGTACTGCACTGCCAGGGAGGAGGCAACACTCCCCAGATGAAGAAGAAAAACAAGAAGACAAAGAGAAAGAAATGACAAAAAGATAACAACAAATTAACAATTAAAAAAAAATATATATATATATATACCATCTTAAGAAGCGTGTTTCATAATTCTAGACTACCAGCCGTCTTTTTTAGGCTGCAATCGTCATAAGGCATAGTATTAAGGCGCCAATAGTCAGACATAATGATATTTCCCCCAACAATCCATCTGGTAACATGACCGCTGACTCTCAGCGGTATGGTTTATTACCTATTCTCTATGGGTATTGCCTAAATAAACATCGATCGACAGCACAGGTCGAACTGGCGTCACCCCGGTTAATTATGACACTCATGACCATCGTACTAGCCTTCTAGACCACGCCGTCACATATATATATATATATATATATATATATATATTATTTTCTTGTCGTTGCAGCAGAAGTGACAGCAGTAACGATGGCCGTCATAGCAAAAGCACGCGTCGCGTCTCATATTGCCAGTGTCAATTATTTAACGGTATGGCGGTTTTCGGCAGGTAAAGAATAAAAATAGCAGAAATGCAAGTGTGCATTCTGTCGCCGGAATTTGTCGACGAAACGCCAATCAGCCGCCGGCTTTGCGAGGTTGAGTCGGGAAGGCCTATTTTTTCTTTCGTGATCGTAATTCTCTGTCGATTCTTACTCCGCTCACTGCACCTTCTCGTTGTAGCTCATTGACGTCCCACCGTTCTAGATGGTCGGCTGGAAATAAGCGCCGTTTATGACGACGGTCTTTGTTGTTTTTGTTGCTGCTGTTGTCACAGTTGCTGATGATACCATTGGTGTGCTGCCTTCGTTGCGTTGTTTATTTGTTGATCAGAAAAAGGTCGGTGGCGCCTTTTTTGGGCTTCTACTGCGACTTTACTCTCACTTGTACTGCATGATCGCCATCAGAGTTGGTGGTGAAGATGCTGGGTCGGTGTTGTCGTCGGAGGAGGTGGTGGTCCTGGTATTGGTGGTGGTGGTGGTCCTGGTGGTGGAGGTGTAAGAAACGAACTGATGGCGTTCCTGGAGGCTTAGGAAGGCCACAGTGGTGTCTCGTCGGGTTGTGGAGGTGACGGACTTGGTCGAGGTGGCATCATCGTCAACACCATCATCACCACCACCATCATCGTCGTCAACACCATCATCACCATCATCGTCGTCGTCGTCGTCGTCAACACCATCAGCATGCGGTGCTTACGGTGCTAGGCGATGACATACGGCGGTGTCGCGCCGACGGGCACGGTGGGTGTTGCTCGTAAAGTGCACAAACAAGCGAACGCAGTTGTAGTTGTCGTAGTCGTAGTAAGTGCACGCACGAAGCCGCATCGGTCACGCCCAGGTACGAAGACAGTCACGCACCAAGACAGACAGATAGACAGGCCGATGGTCAGACGGGTCGGCAAGCACACAGACAGGTCGAGACTGTCGGCACAGAGAGACTGTCGTTTTGTCTGTCTTCTGCGGGGCTGGCTGACTGGCTCGTTCGCTGGTGGCTTGGTTGGTTGGTTGGTTGGTTCTGCCAAGGTGGCCGCCTCTGTCGTTGTCGTCGTCGTCGTCGTCGAGTGCGTCTCCGCCCACCTCTATTAAATCAAGCCAAGTTTGCTTCTTGCCACCTTCTTCTTAGTTCGTCCAGCACGCTTTCCGCCATCTTGTTAGCTCTCTCTCTCTCTCGCTCTCCTTCTCTCTGTGTTTTTTCTGCACGTCGGCTTATCGTCGCCGTGGTGAAACGGCGTACAACCGGCGCGTAGGTCACCGCAGCCACGGACTCAAAACTGAGTCTATACTAGCAGAGCAAGCATTCCCGCTGCTGCTGCGGCTGCTGCTGCTGGTGGCGGCATTGGCATCTACGCTACATGCAGTGACAGCCGCACTCGTTCAAGTGGCAGATACTGCTCTACGTAGCACGATGTAGATAAACAACAGAAGTAACAAGCACGAATGACGGCAACTGTCGCAGCAACGACCTAGGACGAAACACGAATAAATATATATATATATATAAAGGGAGAGAGAAAAGAAGAAGAAGAGGATTATATATATATATATATATATATATAGAAAGAGAGAGAGAGAGAGAGAGAGAAAGAGATAGCGTAAAATAAGAAAAAGCAACAACAACGTCTGCGATCACGGTAGAGCGGGATCGTCTCGGTATCTCGACCTCGAGCACCGAGCTCTGGCCTGCCGGTTCCTGATTGGTGGGCCCAGCCTAGGTTTGCCGAGGAGATCGAAAAGGGCAAGAATAGGAAGCCGCACAAACGGGACTATAGTGGACGAAAACGCGTCCGTCTGGACGATAGAAATTGCCCACCCACCTACCCACTAGAGAAACAAACCTGCAACGACAGCGACACTACGACAACGATGACCGAAGCAAAAACACACGTAAGTTAGACGCTCCTGAACACGACATCTAAAGCATATTTTCATGCGTCTCTCTCTTCTTATATATATATATATATATATATATATATATACATATATACAGGTATGTATATATATATATACTCATGTAAACATATATGCATAACTGGCCATGTTCCTCTTCGCATATCTCTTTACCTGTATAGACGTGTATTACCACTCTCTCTTTCCGTAGTACCCTCTTGTCCTCTCAGATCTCTCTATAGGGATTTTTCGACTTCTTGCTCAAGTGACTACTTTGTAGAGAGACCCATCGACGACAAAGCACAGTCTCTACTGTGGCTTGTCGGTCACTGCCACAACTACTGATCTCATGGGAGACGTGTAAATCCGTGCCTATTCATCGTCTGCGCACGCCACCGACAGTTCCACCGTTTGCGGCCTCCTTCTAAGACGACGCCGCCGTCGCCGACGACGACAACGACGACAACAACAACAACAACGATTGCAAAACAACAACGACAACATAGACTGTTTTACCTTCGAACCTTCTCCGAGACTGCAGCAGCAACACTTGATGAGGCCTTCACCTACCAACTCCAACGCGCGTGCTCATTGTTAACACCCTTAGGTTGTCGTGAAACCGGACTCAAGTCAACACCAAATATATATACAATGTAACTGTTTTTATATTTGTATTAATATTAAATGATATATATATATATATATATATATATATCATTTATATACATCATATATATATATATATATATATATATATATATATATCATTTATATACATCATATATATATATATATATATATATATATATATATATATATGTCATCCACCGGAATGTCCGTTCTCGATCGAATTTTCTTTGAGCGTTGCTCATTGAGAATAGATGACAAATCATACCGCTGAGAGTCAGCGACCATGCTGGTACCACAACGACTTTTGGAGAAACCCCGTATGTTCCAACATGTCCGTTTATTGGTGATAAGATACAGCCGTAGTCGCACCGAAAAGAATTCAACGATTCCAGAAAAAGCTGGTCATATTGACAGCTTCACAAGGTTGACAATGAGGCCGAATACGTCTTACCTTGAGCGCAGTATGTTTGCAGTCCTGTGCAGGCGACAAGAAATGCAATAAAATACAACAATCTGCACAGCTTAGTATTGAAATGGTAGGTTTTCCTGTGGCGTCTGATGCGCAAGGCTGTCCTTTCAGGCGGTATTTACTGACGCAGGTTCGGCTTGTCGAATTGGTTTAGTTGTTAAATTTCTGTAGCGGTTGTTGTTGTTGCCGTTGTCGTTGTTGTCAATGCTGCGCCCAGTGCAGTCATATAGTCGCTGGTCGGTTATGTCGTTGAAGTCTGCTGTCTGTGCCTCTGCATGGGGTCCTTTCTTGACATGATTCACAGCCGGACCTTCTGTCAAGGAAGGCGCCTGCTGTTGTTGTTAGCTAGTGTCTATATTAACAACGGGTGCTTGCGTGGGCTATTTGCGCACACACTACACAGACACATATTTAGTGCTTTGTGGCAAAAATTATATATATATATATATATATATATAAAGGGAGACAGAGGTCAAATGGTATGTGCCCCATCAAATCAGCCGTTCCGAAACACTCTCGTTGAGGACTCATCAGAGTTTGACTCAACGATACGATTATTACGAATACGCTTTGCGCACGCAACCTGTCAGTGGCATACTCTAGTGTGAGACGTGTACTGCATTTGGTAATTAGAATCATGATAACTTTTAAAATATAATATTCAGACTTGTTATTATTTTTCTTTCAGTGACTGCGCATCGTACAAGGGGTGCACGACTTTCCCATCCGCCCATTGCAGTCTTTATAACAGACTTGTATATATTTATTGATTTATTTGCTAACGTGCGCATTAAAGATCGGATAACCTGCGAAATAAAGACCGAATAACCTGCAGAGCGGAAGTCGAGTAACTATTTTCTTAAAACTGAAAGTGTTACTATTGTAGTACATTAGTTGCAAGCGATTGCTGTCGTTTACGTGATTGTGATCAAATTGTGTCAAATCTTGTCGAATACACCTTCTATAACAGAAATAGTTTGCACTGTACACAATCACGTGTTCGCTGTAGCGTGCCTGGTATAGTTTGACTACCACCCTTCGTCGTGTTGTGGTCATCAACCGTCGTTAACTATCGTTAATTAGGTATCTGGTTGTACTCTTGTTGACTCAGTGAATACGCACGTGACAACCACAAAGAATATTCGTGACAGCAGTGCTATAGTAACGGGAACACTAGTAGTAGCGTAGTAGTCATTGGCGTCGTAAACTAGCCCTGCCTAGTATAGAAACAACGCAGATTAATTCCACAGAAACACCACTGGTGGTCTTTGTCCACAACAACGCAGGTCGCCAATTAACGCACGCCGGGTTACGTCGTCTGTGGCCCGCAGCTTCCCGACATAGTCTGCAGTCTTCTTCCCCATCACCACCACCATCACCGCCACCAACCCGGGCGGACTATGTCGCCCGTCCCAAACGAGTGCATTCGTTGACACCATTGACACCTTGTTAAGAGGAAGGTGTCGCCGAAGGTGGGCGAAATGATTCGCATTTGCCCGCAGTTCACGAATGCGGCGGCGACGCGAGTGACGCGGGCTGCGATGCCGCTAACCGACCGCCTAAGATACGCACACTTCTTGTAATAGTCAAAATCGTAGTAGTTGTCATTATAGTAGTTGTAGTAGAAGTGGAAATATTAGCTATTGTCTGAGTAGTAGATTGTTGTCATCGTTGTCGTGCAACCTGTAGGCAGCAGCATAGTAAAAATAGAACGAGTATGAAATAGATGCAGAAAACTCGGCGACTGTCAGCTCAGCTTAGCTTGAGCTAGTTATTGGCAAAGCTAGAAAACAAGGCGTCAGTCTAGCAGGCGTCTGATCGTCTCTGAGAAGGGGCTCGCTATTGCCACTGTTGTTGTTTTTGTTGGTGTTGTTGTTAATGTTGCTCTTGTTGTTGGTATTGATGTTGCTCTTGCTGTTGTTGCTGTTGTTGTTGTTGACCACCTTGTCGATGTCTAACCACCCTTAACAAGATACACCAGTGCGGGTGTGATGATCTCGGTGGCGGCGCCGGTGCAACTAACTGCTCGCAGCCGGTGCTGCTGCTTGACTCGATAGCTGCCTGTCGCGCTTTGCCGAGCTAGTTGGCAACGTGACAACAAATGTGGCAGGCATGCGGATGAGATCTTTTTGGTTCCCCGTGTGGTTATCGACAACAACAACAACAACAACAACAACAACAACAACAATAATAATAATAATAATAATAATAATAATAATAATAATAATAATAATAATAATAATAATAATAATAATAATAATAATAATAATAATAATAATAATAATAATAATAATAATAATAATAATAATAATAATAATGCCGTTGTCAACGAAGACGACAACAAACTTTGTCCGAACGAGGTTGTCGAACTGGGATAGATGGATGGCCGTCAGAACGGCCGAGAGCAACCGGCCACCGGTGGACCACCTCACAATGAGCGACGTTGAGGCGCGCGGCCATCGTGTTAACGGCGGCCTAGCGATGACAGCGTTAGTTAACTGCTTGCGATGACTAACAAGTCGACTAGTAAGCAGATGTCTCTGTGTCCAGTCATGTGACGCACTAACTCACTGATTCTTCAGCTTTTGGCTGGCGGGCTGGCTTGGTTTGTGAGGTGGTGAGGTGGATGATGGCGGCAACATCGAGGCGGCAGCCGTAGGCATTCTTCTTGTACCTGTCTTGTATCAGTCTTGTACCTGATGACGATGATGATGAGGATCTACCGCTACGAAAGCAACACAAACTATGTGCCCACTCATGTGTCGATGTCGTCCACGCGACCTCGCTAACTACATACAGTATGTACAACTTCTGCGTCTAATATTGCGCACTCATGCTCGAGTGATTCGCGCACGCAGAATTGTCGCTTTATAGTATGTAACATACAGCAATGCAATACCGTTCTGATGTGCACGTCAATTTGGGTATAAGTAGTCAGAGGTCAAAACGTCATCATGGAAAGCATTTGCTCTGCTGCAAATAACACAGGCGCCGCAATGACCGGATGCAATGAAGTTGGTAATTTACATAACGATCATCTTTCAGTGTATGCGTCAACTATGGTGAAGGATGCAAACAATCTAATATACTATTCAAATAAGCGTAAATAGTCACGCGCTTGCGTTCACAATTCGAGAATAGCAGCACGAGTTCACTGAAGTCTGCAGAAAAAAACTTGCTTTTCCTGTAAATTTCCCTTGTTCTTCATCCATTATAAAGAAAAAGCAAAAATTACATGACTACTACTACTACTATATAAGTAATTATAGTAGTAGTCATTATAATACTGCGAAGACTTGTAAATATTTTTTCTGACAACGTTACGTTTTAACAATTATGCTCATAGGACGCTAACGCTAGCACAGAGGCAAGCGGAAGGATTACAGCAGTACCAGACGAGACCCAACGGCGCCCCAAGATACAACGGCGAAAAAGCCTTCATGTTTGTTCCTACTCTAACTGAACATAACATCGAGAGCCACAATACCAACGACGACCTTCGCACACTTTATGTATTTCTTCGATATTTCTAAGCAATACGATAGCGGCCTTTGGCGTACCTATATGCGTACGGATGGTATAAGCCACTTGCCACAACCAAAATTGGGGATAGCCCGTTTTTGGTCTAATGACTTCGAAATCATTACGAACAGCGCGGTAGAGAGTTAAAACCCGCCTGCTTTAAGCTCCTCTGCCATTCTGCCAGCTCTGCCACACGCAAGTGATAAGAGCAGCCCCAGCTACTACAGCATTAGCAACGAGAACAAACAGACAATGAGCAGTAAAATGAGATCAAGCGTGATAGGGAGAGTTAAGGAAAAAAGATTTATCATTAACAACTTTGCCGCGCCAAAAACAACAACAACAACAACAACAACAACAGCAGCAGCACTAGAGAAAGTGTGACGACGACGATAGCAACAACAACAACAAACACCAACAACAATAGCAACAACAGCAACAACAACAACAACAACAAACACCAACAAATGCCTCACGGTGATAAAGCTCTTCTTACGTCGGTTGCTGGACTAGCGCGGTGTTTTGGACGGACCGACTTCCTTTGCGCCGCCGACAACAGCAGCAGCAACAACGGAAAGAATTCACCTGCACTGCACGGAAGTCCAACGAACGTACGGGGCAGATGTAATGCAGCAGCAGCACCACCACCATGCTGCGAATGCTGCTACTGCTGTTGCTGCTGCCCGACCATCATCAACCGACCAGAGCAACTTCTACTACTTCAACGACCACTAGCATCGCCCAAGTAGGGCTGCATGTAGTAGTTATGCGTGTACGTGGACGTCAGCACGTTTATCGGTGTGTCGGCAACGTATGCTTTTGCCATCCTATTGTGTTTCTACAACAACAACAACAACAACAACGACAGCAACAAGGACAGCAACAACAACAACAACAACCACGACAGGATCTACTACAACAACGGAGGTCAACCATTAGGCAGCTGTATGTACGAAGAACTCGTAGGGCTTCGAAGCTTGAACGAGGTGTAGTAGCAACAGAAGAAGAAAACGCAGCAGCAGAAGCATCAGCATCAGCGCCAGTAGAACAGAAGCCTGCCTGAACGGTAACAGATGCCCGCGCAAACCTATAACAGCGAGCACCACAACAACAACAACAACAACAACAATGGGGACATAAGCAACAACGACAATGGCAACAGCAGCAGCAGATACAACAACATTTACCCTTACTACTAAGTAAAGTTTTCGGGTTGACCCTCAGCCAAGATTTAACGTCCACGGAACTGTTTTTCACATTGCTTCACAGACGGACCCCCATAAATACAAATGTTTAACGGTGGGGCTCGAACCCGCGCACCTATGTGTCTCCTCCGGTCGCGAGGCGCAGACTTAAGCCGCCACCACGCCACCGGGCTCGACTTACCCTTACTACTACTACTACTACTAATTACTACTACTTCTACTACAGGTTAGGTCTGGACCACCCCTCTGACTGCATTTTCTACGTCTCCTACTACTACTACTGCTGCTGCTGTTGTTGTTGCTCTGTACGTCAAGCAGATCTTCCATTGTCCATACCCCTCACACCTCAACGGCATGCGGCGGCGTCGTCGTCGTCGTTGTTGTCTATCTAGTTTTTCTACACCAACAAGATCTCCCAGGGGCTGAAGATGGGGTGCGGGTGGTGGATGAAGAGTGGGGGGGAGCTAGGCGACAGGACGGGAGCAGACCGGCAGCGTGTCGGTGACAGCAGACGTCAACGACAACAAATCCAGCTTCTTCAACAACAACAACAACAACCACAACGACAACGTCGACAACAACAACAACAACAACAACAAGTGAATGGCAACAACACAGCCAGCCGCTGCTCGTGTAGTATTCGTACGTATCTGCCCGTCGGTAACAGCCGACTGCAAAACTCGGCGAAAATTCACCTGCCACGCGCGCCTCACTTAGCCGCTCTGCGACCGTTCGGCGTATGTATGGCTGTCACTGGCCGTTGTCTTGGTGAGCTTGTTGTTGTTGTTCTTGTTGGTGGTGTTGTTGTTGTCGGTGGTGGTGTTATTGTTGCTGTTGTTGTTGTTGTTGTTGTTGCCGTTGTTGTTGTTATTTTGATGTCTGCTGATTTGGCGGCAAAATATCAGAGGTGAACAGAGGTTTTGCTTGTCTCCAACGGACGTTGCACGTTGTGGCCAGTTGTCCGCCATCGAAGCCCGCCAAAACTGGCCTGCTTGCTTACTTACTTAATTACGAAGTATCGAGCTTTTGTTGTTGCTGTTTGTAGTTGTTGTTATTATTATTATTATTATTTGCTTGGGAAGCTTGGGAAAAAGCTCTTCGAGGCCACAGCGGAGCAGAGATCGACCGCTTTCCTTCGACAGAGAGTGTCATTAGAATTACAGAGTGGCAACGCCAAGATGATGTTGAGTGGTCACCAACACTCAAGCAATAAGAATAATATAAGCAATATTGTAGATATTATATAAGTAATATATTGATAATTGTGATACATGTACATATTGATAAAATAAACCCTTGTTCAAAAAAAAAATTATTATTATTATTATTATTTTTATTATTATAAAAAGCATATTTAGCCGTTCAACGCTATGTGGAGAGCCACGTAGAAGAGCACGATCACGACACCACTGCTCGGTGTCGTGGTCGTGTAAGTAAATCGCTTCTCAAGTTAATGTGTCCGTATGTACGTATTGTATTGTAATTGCGTCGCTTCAGTCAGCGTTTCAGTCGCTATAGTATCTCATACGCATGTATGTTATTAATGTGCGTGCTATATCGGATTGCCAACCCTGCTTTACGGGCGAAGCAAAATAAAACCGAGAAAAAGCGACCTATTTTGGGCCTACCTAGCTTTCGGGAGACATCGAGATACTGTATCGCTGTAGCGTCGCTCTTGTTGCTAGGAGGATGAAAGTATTCGAGCCATTCGAGTCATACACACAGACACAGCGACAAGACAGTCGGATAGGCGCGATGTCTACCGATCGAAGATTAATGAAGCTCTAACAAGCGCTAACGAAGCGCAGCGGCAGTGCCGACAATGACGACGACGACGAAATGAACCTCGGTGAAGTCGCGAAGACGGAGAACAGCCAAGAACGTGAAGGTGAGCATGCTTCCTGCCCGGATGGTGACTCCCGCCGAATTTTGGGACCGAATTTCTCGAGGATATCCGATCACCTCCGTTACGCAATGCCGGACCGACCGCGCGGCGGTATGCATGCATCGGCACAGCCGGAGGACGGAATTTGGCTAAAAATTCTACTCCATTTTCTCGATCGCTATTCATTCGACTTCGAACGGAGCGCGGAGGAAAGAGCAGAAGAGAACAGAGTGGGGTAACCAACCGGTGAAGAAAAGCCGACAAAACGGTGCAATCTTTGAGAGGGCGCTCGCTTATTATGTACGGTGCCGTGTCGAGAGAAGCTAGAGAAGACGGCATTTCGGTGCCTTTGGCCATAGTGTAGCATTGCAGTTGAGCGTCATTAGGTGTCGCTTGGAGCGCGCTTGCACCCCCAGTGCGGACGCCCGACGGGAAGCTCCAAATCCGGTGTAGTTAATTGGCTCTCCCTTGCTGTTTTTTCTTTTTCTTTACTGTTTTTCTACTTTTCCTCTGCTGTTGCCGTTGTCCTTAATCCGTCTACCTGTTGCATTTTGCTGTGCACATTTTGAGGGCCAGAATCGGCAAAAATTTACTCTTTGATCCAAGGGGTATCGGGGGAGTGGGGTACCGGATACGGACTGGTCTAAAGACGCTTTCAGCACAGGCGACACGAGCTTGCGCACCTGAACAGAAAAAGATATATATATATATATATATATATATATATATATATATATATATATATATAACTCTCGAGCTGGAATCTAGTTGATTTGAATTTTGCACGCAGGACTACCCTTAATACATCTGAAGGTCAAATATTCTAAACAACGACAGTACTAAATGTTCGTTCAATATATAATAGTACCATTGGTTTGTAGCGCTTTATTAAATCTATATCAGCGTTTCCACGAATATATACTTTTTTCAAAAACTTGGAATTTCAATGCAGTTAAACTATTATGCAATTAACCTGTTGACAGTTGATTGTTAAGAATTTAAATATTGCTTCTTAGACACCTTTTAATTTATAATATACATTTGTCAAACAAATTATGTAGACCGTTACGACTTGTTAACCTACACTGAAATTAAAGAAAAACCCTTAAGAAGACAGATAGGGTACGTCACAATTATGCTGTTTATATTAAAATGCATTGCTTTCAAATTTCATTACCTATGCAAAGAATGAAATAAATGAAATTGAGTAAAAAATAGTTAACTAAGTTTAGAGAATACATATTTGTCTGTTACATACGAGCAGA
Source organism: Dermanyssus gallinae (assembly GCA_003439945.1). Lineage (NCBI taxonomy): Eukaryota > Metazoa > Arthropoda > Arachnida > Mesostigmata > Dermanyssidae > Dermanyssus > Dermanyssus gallinae. The sequence goes on along the minus strand of QVRM01003281.1, from coordinate 9,315 downwards.
ACCCATGCATTGTACCTTGCAGGCATATTTCCTAACATATTCATAAAAAATAATTAGTCACGTGGTAATTTTATGCAGTTCTTTTTTTAGCACAACATATTTTCGCACCCTTTATACTTGCGTTGACGTTGTCATTGTTTTATAATATTGTTGTTTGCCATGTTGCCAGCCATTAGACAAATTGTCTCGCTTATGACAAATTGCAATGTCTCTCCTGTAACAGTGTTTGCGTTTGCATCTTTGTCCTAGATTATAGTAGTCCACGTTAACGCATACTTTTTGACGGATTACGTCCCATGTAACTATAAATCGAGCTTCGATCGGCTTTGTTTGAAATGCTGGTCCCTCGGTGTACTTCTCAATTATAGGGTTGAAATTTTGTTTTTGAAGCTTCTTAGGCTGTTCCCAGACATTAGCGCTAAATCTCTACATACGCGCTATAATATCCATAGTTTTGAGGCTTTCGATTCAAATTTTAACAGTAGCAGCAGTATTTTAACAAGAACAATGTAATATACACTGCAGCACCAATTAGATATATCTTCTGCAAATCCAACATAGTTGTTGTGCGTTAAAGCTTGTGAACGTTCACATACGACTACATTCAAAAGCCTTTACAGAAGGCACCAAGTAAATAGGCTTTATTTCACCGACTGCAGTTTATGCGTTTATTATTCTTTTGCCACCGGCATTCGAGTACAAGTGCGTCCTGATCTTTCTCTGGCTTATGAGCTGAAGACTAATGAACTATACCCTCAACAAAACTTTTATGAGCGAATATCCGTAATAGGCAAATGCAGTTATAATTGCAACTGTGAACGACGAAACAAATACTCAACTTTATACGAAGTACAATAAATATTACAGTTGCGCTGTACGCTTATCAGGTAGCGAACTGTAGACCTGCCCAGGACGGACCTTCCATCTACGGGAGAAGACAGAGGAGGTTCTGGTCTCAAATGTGAATGTTGTTCTAAGATCTCTTATTGTTGTATCTAATATGTGCGCCTTGACGGAGACGGATCGGTTCAGCGGGCGATCATCGCGGTGACGAAAGGTCACCAGGCATGTGGGGGGGGGCTGGATAGATGCACGGTGCTGTGGAAACTGTCCATAGAACCAATCGATCGGGCGAAATCAAGAAGTCAAGCTGGCATCTCGCCTCCCTCTCTCGATCTCTCTCTCTCTGCTCACCACCCCATTGTTCCTTTTCAGTTCTATTTTTCGTCGTCTTTGTGTCTCTCTTTCTGCCTGTCTGCCTTACGTTTCTCCTTCTGTTTCTCCTAGCTAACGTCGCCTCGTTCCAGCTGCCCTGATCATCGTCGGTATGAGCAGCGCGCGTGGCTTATCGACCTACCATAGGCAGGCCACAGCCTTGGGTCTGTTGTTGGGGGAGCAACGCAGACGCTAAGGACCGGGCGGGGGTTAGACAGTGGGGCTCGGGCAAGACTGCAGACCGGGCGGGGGTTAGACAGTGGGGCTCAGGCGAGGCTGCAGGCCGACCGGCCTGATGCAGGAGAGACCGCCAGCCATCCAGCCTGATGGCTAACCGCAAAGCACCTCAAGCCTAAAATTCATAGCTGGCACACGCCACGCGCGAGACGACAACGCTTCTGCAGCTTCAAAAGCAGCAGCAACAGAAGAAGAAGGAGATGAAGAAGGGGTTCTCTCGGCCTCCAGAACATGTCCTTGTTCCTTTTCTACCCTTTTCTTCTCCCGCGTCTTCATCTTCCTCTGTCAGCTCCTATCTCTTCAGTTTCTTCTTTCGTTTTCTTCCTCTTTTTTCTCTTCTTCGTCTTCTGCTGTTTCTTCTCTTTGTCTCCTTCATCTTTTTCTGTGATCGTCAGTACTCCTCCCCTTTGTGCTCGTATTCAACCCTTGTGCCATTCAGCTGTCGGTGTGAACAAGCATCCCGCGAAGAAAAGAGAATTCGTTTGTCGCCTCTACGCAGACGACTATAGACTTGGTTCTCGGTCGACTCGTCGCGAGATTCGGCGTTTGCGGTTAGCCACGACGGTATCGGTATCGCAGGTACCGAGTCGACTGTACTATCGACTACTACACTAACTACTAGATCTACTTCTACTATTAACCAAAAGCAGCAGCAACCGCAGCAGCACCAGCAGCAGTAGTGGCCCATCAAAGGGTACGACCATTGATCAGCCTGACCTTCGTTGTCGTTGTCGTCGTCGTCGCCCCCGTAACGCCATAGAAGAAGAGCAATCCACTGACGCCTGGCTGGCAGACGGTGTTACTGACTTATCTACCTAGCCGCCTGACTGACTGACTGAACGAGACAGGCTCGTGTCACTACCAGAAGCCTGCACCAGTAGCAGCCGCAGCAGCAACAGCATCACTCCACAACCAACTACAACAAGCGCTTGAGTATCCCTGCTAGGCCGTCAGTTCGGCGAGCCGCGCGCACGGTAGTTCTGGCGGCTGAACGTGAATTACAGCCGACGATTCGTTGACGATCGCTCGTAAGGCACGAGTCAACTGACTCTGGGCAGCAGCAGCAACAACAGCAACTGACTCTTGTTACTATTGTTGTTGTTGTAGCTGTTGTTGTTGTTGTTATTGTTGCTGTCGTTATCCGGCGTAAGCGTTTTGGACGGCTCGGGATGCAGAAACTACACTATCCAGGTGCTAATGCAACTGCTGCTGCTACACTTGTATTTATAATAATAATAATTTGTTGTATTACTTGTATTATTTATTTGGAGAAAACGCCCGGAAAAACAGAAATTATGCGTCGACGCGATGTCAGTTGGAGATGCAGATAGACGCTCCTGTTGTCCTAGAGGCGATTTACGCCTGCTCCGCTTTGTTAGTTAGTACACCTAGGGCAGAAGATGTATTCCCGATCCTTGCCAGGTATGCTTGGAAGCATCGCTGCCCTGTGAGCAGCTGAGTTCGGTAGTACCCGACCTCTCCATCTCTCTCGTCTGCCTGCAGCGTGCAGATCTAGCATCAGCTGTCTTGTCTATGGCCCGACGTTTCAGTCACCTGGCTCCGCTCGAGAGAGAGATAGAGCCTTCTGTCTGGCTTCTTCCCGTGTCACCATCGGCTTGAGATCTCTGTTGGCTCTTTCCTGCAGCAGGTATTCCCAGTGAATTACAGCAACTAAAACCATGGTCGTCGTTTGCGCTGCTACAGTTCTTTTAAACCTACGGAGCCGAAATGCAAGAACCCGTTGAACGTTCGTCAGTTACCGACAAAGACTTTGCGTTGATAGCCGAAGCAAAGGGCAAAGAAACCTTGGCATACTCTAACTCCAACAGTAGCGGCCCTCGCAATAATTTCGCGGTGGATGAGAAGTCACAATTGCTCACCCTGACTACCGATAATCGGAACCTTGAGATATGAGGAGATTTAGCTGCCGTTATATGGTCATCGCATAGTAATGAAGAACGAACCAAGGCACCTAAGTGTAATTCTGGACAGGGGGCTAACAGAGCACGGGCCTGGATTACGTGAGCTACGCCAGCTGACCAATGTACTGAAGGCGGTACATAATTTAGTTCGAATTCTCGGCGCTTCGGGTCGACGGGGCGAGTGTCGAGGAAACTTGAAAACTACTAGCGAAACTAATGGCGAAGGTAACCAGTAATCTTCGAGTCTATCCAACGTCGCCCACGTTGCTCCAATGTCACTGCAAGTGTTACGGTGGTGCGGAAGAAGTACAACAGGAAGAGTACTGTGCCACTACACTACTGCTGCTGCTGGTACCAGCACCACCCTCGTACTAAGACGACGCAACCGTGAACACAGAGAACATGTTCCGTCGAAGGCCGTGGCGGCTCCCTGTGATTCTGCTGATTCTGGGAGGCTCGTGCGGGGGGCGGGGGGGGGGGGGCGGGTTGTCGATAGGCTCGGGCTTCTCTCCGTTGATTGTCCGTGTCGATCGGGTGTCCGCAGCGCCTAAACTCGGCGTCTCCTCCCTAAGGCCCTAAGGACCTATCGCACCTTCGCCACCATGGGCACGAACCTACGACCATACGGCCGCGTAGGCGGAGGTCGTGGCCGTGGCGGCGGTAGTGGTAGTAGGCCTGGGCCTGGGTTTACCTGGCTGGCCGTTAGAGATGGTGATGATTCGCCTACGGCCTGTGTTACTGATGATGTTGGCGCCGATGTCTATGGTGTGGCGGTGGGGGACGGGGGGTGACTGACTTGGGGACGACGACGCACCTGCCTCTGCTGACAATTACAGGCGCCAGCCGTTGTTGTTGTTGTTGTTGTTGTTGTTGTCGTCGTCGTCATCATCACCACCACAAAGACCACCATCATCATCATCAACGTCATTTTCGTCAATTTCGTCGTCATGATTGTTGTCAGCATGATCCTTGCCAGCGCCGATCGTGTTGGTGATCTCTGATGAAGCTCATGATCATGGTTATGATGTTGATGGCGATGATGATGATGGTGATGATGCTGATGATGGTGTTGATGATCATGATAACATCGGTCGCATTCATCCTTTCGTCGTCGGCTGCGGCGGCGGCGACATCTTCGTCTGATCTGAACACGCTTGAAGCCCGGACGAACCACAGATCGCTTGAAAGGTCCACACATTTTATCTCTCTCTTCCTCCCTTTTTCTCTCCGTATATATATATATATATATATATATATATACGCTGATGGATGCACATTTATATGCACATAGGGAGAGGAGAAAATGCCAGATGCTTCTACTTCTGTCATATCGCCGCTTACAAATGCTGGCGAGACCTGGCAAGACAGATCGAGTGAATCGTGAGTGAGAGGGAAAAGAAGGGGAAGAGAGAGAGACGCAAGGTGGTTCACCATTACGCACCACCTTCCTGGTTGGTTCTCGTTCAGAAGCGCCACGCGCTCGGGACCTGGGTTATCTTTGGTCATGGTCGTCGTCGTCGTTGTTGTTGCTACTGCTACTGTAGTTATTGCTGTCGTTGTTGTTGCTGCTGGCGCTGTTGTTGTTGCTGTTGTTGTTACTCCTTCTGCTGATGACAATATTGTTATTGCTGTCTTGGCCGCCACCACCGCTGAATCGCTCCTAATCGCGAGGCGTTGTATGGTGATTGTGATGGTGGTGGTGGTGGTGGTACATTGAAGGGGCGCGCACCATACGCATCATGTACTTAACCATTGCCTTTCGCCGCTCGATAGCCGCTATTTCTGCTCCAGCTGCTACGTCGCTCACGGCTACTGTTTGCCAATGATCCAACGCAGGGTCTCTGGCGCAGTTTCTTCTCTCCTCTTGTCGGGCGCGGTTCTGTCTTTGGTCGTCCATGGTGAACTAGCATCATATACGCAACTATTCGAGCTCTGTAGGCAGCAGAACACGCGGCAGGAAACGTAGATTTTGCGCCCGTGTGCCGATCGCCGCCTTTGTCACTATCGTCATCAGCAGTCAACAACAGAAGCAGCTGCAGCAGCAGCAGCAGCAGCGCAATTATTATGAGTTGCAAATGGTATCATAAGATTAATATTTGGTTGTCTCTTGTTTAAGATGATACAATTTTACAAGATATAATACAATTATACAAATGTATTAAATTATTGACAATTAGTGATGTTATCATGTCATCACAATTAAACAGTGTTGTTATTGTTGCTGCTGCTATCAATGTTGTTGTTGTTGCTGTTGTTGTGATCGATACTGATATTCCTGATAAATTGTGGTATTCTGGCGTTAATGGCGTTATTCAAAATCGAAAAAGCAACGCAAAAGTTAAGTCGAATACCTATTGAAACTGACTTGGTTGTCTGCAGAGGCACGATCTGTTTGACGATACCACTAGTCGGCAGATAGAGCGCGTAGACCACATTTGGCCTCTTACAAAGACGTTTGCCATTTATCCTTTTACGAGATTACATGGGGATCACAACAGCACACGCAGTTGTTAGTATATATATACATATACATTTAAAGCTAATGGCGTATCTCTAAATCTCAGGCACATTTATCAAACGAATTCTGTGAGGTGATTCGGATAAGAAACTTTTCAAGTTTCAACCGGTTCATCAACTTACTGCACATAACAAATGAATACTTCTACCTTAGAGCAAAAGTGCTCGTTGACGTGCCGAATGGTAACAAACAACTCAACATAATTTTCAGTCCAAAGTGCACTGTAAAAAATAGATCTGTTGACGAGGTCTTAGGTCAGCCAGGTTTTAATCACCATGAACCGTGGAAGAAAATTCCGAAGTGTATCGTTTCAGTCAGAAGCATATATTTGTTAGAAGATAAAAATGTCGCGGCAGAAGATTAAAAAGACAAAAACGCGGATACATTGAGAATAGATCCGTTTTTGTAACATCCTGCAAATATGCTCGACAACTTTTAGTAAAATCCTCACTTTGAATGAACATTTTAATAACTGAATGAATTAAATATCGGATATTTTATGAAGTATGAAACAGATATACTTGGCTGCAACAACAACTACTACTACTACGACTACAACGGCAATTGCTCGAATCTTGCGTACTGGTACGGTAGAAGCGCTCCGTGAGATTAAGTGGTCAGCATCAGCAGCAGCAGTAACTCAACATCAGACACGCGCGAGGCCGGCCGGCGTTCTTCCAGCTTCCAGCGTGCCGCTCGAGTAGCCAGTCTCGGTCAGCTACAGCAACTCGAAGCGAAGAACTCAAGCTTTGCGCGAAAAGAAATGTTCTCGGTGTCAGGGCCGCCCTTGTTGATCTGGTTGGTTGGCAACCGCAATCGTCGCCATTAGTGCTATGGCGCCGACTTCAGGTGAGTATAAGTGGTGTGTCGCGCGGTTCTAAATGTCTCCCTGTCTCTCGCGCTCTCCATTTGTCTATTTACCTATATATCTCGCTTTATCTCTCTTAGTTCCTATTGGTTCGATCTCTCTAACTCGATATCTCTCTGCATTTCCGACGTCAGGCTATCTCCCTCCCGCAGTGCCTCTCATCCCTTGCGCGCTTTTCTACGTCTGGACACTCTCTTTCTCTGTTTGGTTCTCTCGAGACCCATCTCTCGAGGCCACCTTGGCCAACAGGCCAACGTGAGATTCGTACATAGTCCAGCTTTGGCCAAACCATAATCTGAGACGCGTCTCTCTCTCGCTCTCTCCCTTTATCCCCTCTCTCCCCCTCTCTCTCTACAGCATCTGACGCCAGCCATCCCGCTAGCTCAGTTAGTTGAGCACGCTATAACACGGCGACGCGACGGTGCAGCCATACCGCTTCTGCTGGTGCTGCTGCTGCTGTTTGGTTTACCGGCATTATCGCCGCTCGGTCGTCATTCGCAGTCGAGATAGAAGAGCTGCTGGTTGTCGGTGCGACCGGCTCAAATTAGCCCAATCCGTCGACACTTTTCATGTTGACACTGTGCTGCTGCTGCCGCACTGATCACTGTGCTTCGCCTGTGTCGATGTCTATCCGTCTCCTATCTTGTATGACACAGTCTCCCTGTTTTCCCCTGCCAATCGCTCTGCTCTTCTCTCCATGTTTTTGTTTGTTTCGTTTGATCGTTAGTTCGTCTTTTCTCGTTGTCTGCCGCCAGTCTTCGTTGTGTGGCTGGCTCTCCGTTTCTTTCTTCTTGCCTCTTACCCCCCCCCCCCCCCACCCACCTCCTCTTCCCTTCCCCTCCCATTCCTGGTTTTCCCGTTGACGTCTACAGCCTTGTCCTGCTTGTTAGCCCTGCAATCATTGCTATCGACGAGTCGCTCAATCTCGGTTCGTCAATTGGCGTCGTCATCGTCGTGGTCGTCGTCGTTCTTGGCGTCATGATGATTGTCGCCCTTGGTAGTCAGGGTGTTGTTGTTGTTGATCGGGCTGTTTGTTGGTGATGATGGTGCACCATCGCCACCGTGGCGCGGTGGTTTTGGCTCATTAGTTCTCTCGCCTATCCTACATCTGCAGTCTCTCGCTAATTCCTTCCTCTACTATTCACCAGTCGCGAGAGCTGACGATCATACTTATCTTTCATTTTCCAGCTCCTCAGTAAACTCCGGAAACACACGTATTGGCCATAAATAATATGGCCAACTTGCCCATCCATACATTTAAACATCTTTACACACCTACCTACCTTTAAAGTCAAGTAGGCCAAGTGTGCCAGAAGATAGCTCAGAGTTCGCCTGGGTCCGCATGCACGCACGCACTCATGGAAGTGACTATTTATGCATCCATCAGCCATCTATAGGTAGTATATGCCGTGTTCGCATCCTCGTCTCTCTGTCTGAGAAGGATGATATGTTGGCACGCGAACTCCCATGGGGTATATAACGCCTGTTGTTGTATTGTTGCTGTCGTTGCTGCTACTGCTATTTCCTTACCTCTGCGGCCGGTACACCAACGACAAACATAACGACCCGCAACAACAACAGCAACATCAGCAGCAACAACGCAAATTTCCGTCGTTCTATGTTGCCTTGCCTTGTTGGCCGAGGGAAGGAAGGGTTCTTCCGGAAGGGACTCCCTGTCAGTAATGTCAATAACACCACCACCACCATCCGCTACGCCACGCTACCAATCGGAACTGGAGACAGACTGGATACTGTGGAGGAAAGGAAAACCACAACACGCAGAGGAGGATATCAAGGAGGATGTCGAAGAAGAAGAAAAAGACGAAAACGGCAATGAACGGAAAAAATGCTGGAAACGAGGAAGAACAGACGGACGGACGGGCGGAAGGAAGCACGAACGAAAATACTTCTGGCTACCGGCTGGCAACGCATCGACTTGACCAGATCATCATATTTTTCTTTTTCTTGTTCTAGGGCTTTAGGCAGGCGGACCTAGGCCGCTCGGTCGACTATCGACACCTCTCGCTGTCTCGTTCGGCGCGCGCTTCGTCGCATGAGCTTCTGGAGACCGGCTTATCAGCTTTTCTCTCTCTGTCTCGCCCTTTCTCAGCAATCTACCTAGGTACATCTCTAGCCAGCGGCCAGCTCATCGTCACACTGCCTCGATGCCCGTCGTCGGCCGCGTTATCGTTGTTATTTTACTTTTGTTGTTGTTGTTACTATTCCTGTTGTTGTTGTTGTTGTTGCTATGGTTGTTGTTGCTGCTATTGCGTTGTTGTTGTTGTTGCCATTGCTGCTGTTGTTGTTGTTGCTATTACTTATGGTCGCCGCTCCTGCTATTGCTGTTGTTGTTGCTGCTGTTGCTGTTGTTATTGTTGCTATTGTTGTTGTTGCAATTGTTGTTGTGTGCTATTGCTGTTGTTGCTACTGCTCTTATGGTCGCCGCCGCTGCTGCTGCTGCGGCTGCTGCTACTGCGGTTGCTGTTGCCCCGTGAGTTCTGCTCTTTCCACCTGGCGTCGATGCGTCACCGATGGCGCGATGACGGTGTCGGGCA
>QVRM01003280.1:0-43652 GCA_003439945.1 Dermanyssus gallinae | reverse complement strand
AAACGAGGGGCTGCTCTCTGTTGTTTGCGCCTGACAACAGTCGTTATCGATTTCATTCATAGACAGACAAGCTTCGTCCCCAGGACGTTAGAACTGATTGCATTTGACTTAAATGTTTTGCCATATTGGGTATTTATCATACAGTTGAGAGTCAGCGGCCATGCTGCCGTAATGACTGTATCTAGGGGAAACCCTAGATATGGCAACATGCCAGGCCCTCGTGAAGCCCCACTAAAGATGTGCCTCGATAAGTTCCAAGCCCGTAGGGGGTCTAGAATGAAAACAACCTCCTTAATTTTTTAAATTATATACCAGGTATTTGTACAGAGGCGATTCGGGACGACCAAGCGCCGATGTCGGCGGTAGTTAGCGTCTATTACTTACAATCGTAAATTTTATTTTATTTTGCGCTATGTTACTTCATTTAGCAGGTGTAAAAATCTTTAATAAAACACATGCAAATCGTTAGTCTTTGGCAACTTGCTGCAGGTTGTTTGTTATGTACAGGCTATGCGCTAATAATACATAACTAAATCGATGTCCGACAGTAGAACATAAATTGTCTTCTCTGCACTATTGTTATATCATCGTTTGCCATTACTAGCAGTAGAGAGTATTACTTACTATAGTAGAGAATCCAGTTTGAGAAGTGCCTCTTCTGTATTGCACAAGTAGCAGGCTACGAGCAAAGCTCGCCCTTATGAACTCCATTGACACTGCAATTGATGCAACTATATGTGTGACATATGTAGTATTAAGATTTAAAGTAAGTCATTATCAACATTTATCATTGGTCAACCGCTACAAAATGAGCTATTCAATAAATTTGAATAGTAGGTCGTGAATACTAGTAGAAGACCACTATTTTACGGTGGATCGCTTTAGTACGCAAATTTTAGTTTAAGGCAATTCACTTTGCCAGGCAGCTCAACTAACTGAACAGCAAACCGCGAGACACATACCTGAAGCTCGCAATGAACATCCTTAGAATCAAATTATGATTCCTGTGTGAATTATGACCTCTACTATATTTTTAGGCAAACTAACTTATTATGCGATAATATCATGCATAAGGCAATGTTACCAAGCAAGATGGCTTAGTGGCAAAGCCTTGTCTTGCATTGCGGAGGACTGGGTTGAGACCCAAACCGGCCCACTCTTAAACTGGTTTGCATGGTTTCCAATTTAGACAGGTAAATGCCGAGTGGACCTAAATTAGCCATTATATGAAAAAAACGTACACAGGCAATAATAGCCATTACAAAAAATCTAAAAAAGGCTATGTAAATATCAGCGTCAATCACGTGGTAGAACACGATTATATAACGTACGAAGTCCATGCAAAAAAGGGTATGAGTTCATCTACTGCCCACACACGGTAAATGAATTCTAAAGACCAGAAACTGATCAGCACTGTGATATTCTCTTCGATAAGGGCCTTTGACGAGGAGTTATTTGCTAGCTTTTAAGCTTCATTTTAAGCATTACGAAACAATTTTGAAGACTGTGTTTGGCAAAAAGTCATAAAAACAAACACCCAAATGATCTAGGAGAGAAGAACGGCTCAATAAGTGATCCATTCCGACTAAACACGCGGGTGAAAGGATTAGCAGGACCATCCATACGCCAAGTCGAAAATCTTGACATCAAGTGTGTATCGTAGCAGAAGCCACGGGCTCATAAAGTAGTGGCAACAGTGCACATATCTGCATAAGCTTATTTTTAGTGCACACATTAGCATTAATTCACTCATGTAAAAGCGTCTGTGTGTTTCGGTAAGTAAATCTACTTTAGTAGAAAAGGGTACTTTGCCCATCTACTGTTGCGCCCTAACACTTTCTACGGACCCTAACATTTTAGGCATTACTTATCACTGTCCATGCATCTAGTTCGATCGGCGGGACTTTTATAGCCATGGCAAGCGGTCACACTTCTAGAAAAATCTAAGCCAGAGCACAAATTTGTGACTATAAGTTTCGCACGTGAAGACGTGCAATATACGCTTGTACACATAGTGCACGAGATCAATACGTAAAAGAGACATCATTTAGAGGCCTCTATATATAGACGTGTTTTTTTTGTGTTATAGCATGTTGTGTAAGGCAGCTTTTTATTCTAATTTAATGGAATCTAATCAAAGCAGTTACATGTAAATACCTAGATATAATATACCTGCTAATATATGTACAGGGTGCCACAAGTGTCAGTTGAGGACTTGTTTAGAACTTGGCCTCTATACCGAAATGGAGGCGAGTTTTCCTATAAAATGTTTTCTGAACTGAATATTTGTTTTGTTGAAGCAAACTTGGTAAGCCGTGATCTCCCAGCACGCAGACGTTACATGGCTATTTCGTTTGCGCGATTTGAGTAGTACGCGTTGATACACAGATACGTGGGTATTGGACCGTTAATCACTATGTCAACGGATAACCATCAATCAATAATTTTCATTTTTTTTGCCGAAAGCACCTTGTTAATTTAGCGCCAAAAAGGAAATCTCGTACTGGATGGGACGAAACGGAACCGAAGACCTGCCTTAGAAGGCATTCGTTGCATTAAAGTGACATCAGCAGCCATTGGGCAGGACAGGTCTGAGTATTATTAATACCTTTCTTACAAGGTAGACGACGAGAGGTTATGTCTTGTGCATGCCTGTACGGGATATGTCCTCGCTGTTGCTCCCTCCGCCTGCGCTGTCGGAGAGACCTCGGGTCTCAGGTAAGAGGCAAGCAGCCCCGACTAACTAGCGAGCGATCTGCAACTTACTGCACGCGAGAGCGGGCCACCAGACGCCGAGGTGCCGAGGTGCCTAGCAGTGAAGATCATCTTCACTCATCATCATCGCTCTTGCTGTATACAAATTGCAGCTCTAGTTAGATATTTATGGAATTACGAGCCGGGCCTACTCGGTTATTTATGGAACAAATGTGCGCACGCCAGCGTCACCCTTGCCGTTTTTTTGGCGTTTTGTTTTACTCTCGTTTAGCTTAGGCGTTCATGCCACGTGGATATACACGCACAACGAACACAGGTCCGACCCATACTTCGGTGAGATGATGCGTAATGTTGGCTTTGCTGCGTTTATTTTGGAACGGGAGCGCTTCTCTCTGCTGCTTCACTCCCCCGCCACCCCCTCGCATCTACATATTTGATTATTATCATCATAGGAAATTGCGATATGACTATGTAAAGCAAATGCTAATAAACTGTATCTTTAAATCAAAGAAAACGCTTTTAATGCGACGAGTTTTTTCTTTTTATCTTAACTGAAAGGTCGTTGCGTAAATCCTTCTCGTGACACACCTGTCTAAACAATGCCATACGTAAGATAACTGTAGACTTATTATAGGCTAGTTTAAAAAAACGTTTACACATTTGGAAAAAGCATTTTGTCTACGGGCTACGCAATGGATCTAACGAGGGCTGCTAGACTTTCAAATTGAGTTAGTTTTAATTTGAATAGCGGCCTTTTGCAAAATGAGAAGAGATGGCGACCCTTCGCCGACTCCTTGCTTGTAGTTGAACAAACAACTCAATTAGAATGATTTGCATAATATCCAAATCGGTTCAGTGGGCAGCGCTATGTTGCTTTGAGCGGGTTCTAAACAACGTTTGTTAATGCTCTTTATTTTCGTCGTCTGCTACGGCGACAAACGGTTGTGTCCTGCGTGAGCTCTGTGATTATTCCTCTCGTTTTAGTGGTTTTGACGAGTTTTCTGGACAAACTTGTGCTAGCGCTTCTCTTTGTGTTCAAGTGCCCGGTGCGGTGTGCTCTGTGTAATTTTTCCGGGTTCTTTCCTGGTTTTTGAACGCTTCGGCTTTCCCGACCGAACGTCGGTCTGATGGACGGCGATATGGAAGCAGACGGTGGGAGCAGCGGTTCGAGCGGTCACCTCCGCGGGCCGGCGTTTGCTACGCCGTCCTCGTCTGCAGCGCTGGCGGCTCTGTCTGCCATGGCGGCGGAGGGTAGCCGCACGATGCGGTCACGTTTGGAGATGTTGTCTGCGGGAGCCGCTGTACCTGTGCTCAACGTGCCGCGCACGTCGCCTGTGAGACCGGCCTCTGTCCCCGGCGCATCTGATATGGTTGCCTGCCAACCTATGGAAGTGGTTAGCCCAGCTGGTGACTCTCGCAGCAACGCTGTAGTGGCAGAGATGACAGCTGTCGAGACTACACCAGCGAATCCAGTCGCGCAGGAGGATACTCTCAAACGGTCCCGTACTGCCTCAGATGCGGAGGATTCTCGTAACGGTGCTGAACCTTCTCGGGGAGTCTGTGATACGATTGGTGACGACGGCTTCGTGAGAGTCGTGAACAAGAAATCAGTTCGGCGAGCGATTAAAGCTGAAGCGGAACTTTCACGCTTCCGTGAATCGGTTGACAATCGCACCGGTCCAGTCTACACAGTGCGGTTCACGTCACAGGATTCTACGCTTCCGGCACCTGAAGGTTCCAACAAACAGCAGTAGGTCCGGCGCCCGGACTTTTCGGGCGAACAACTGGTGAAAGTATTCAAGGCCCTCCATGACCTGGTGCCGACGGCAACGTTGGGAGGCGGTCCCAAAGGGATAACGGCCACTGTGCCCACGATTTCGGTCGCAAGCGACTTGGTGTCCGTTAGGGCGTTGGGAGGCGTGCCGGTAATAGGGTTGTGTTCCACAATGGATCAGTTTTGGGGCGTCATCAAAGACGTAAACCCGGCCTTTTCTGACGAGTGTCTGCTATTCGAGCTCGCCTCGTACGGTGCGATGAAGATAAGGAGAGACTCGAGGCCCGGGCTCAGGAACGAAAAGAGCGTCCGAGTGCCGTCAACGAGGATACACGTTCTCTTCAAGAGGACGCCCCCTAATATGGTCTTTATTGTGTGGAGGATCATGATGTGTCGGCTAAAGCTTCGTCACCGATTGTCTGCTTCAATTGCCAACGCACTGGCCACACGGCAACTCGCTGCACTCGGGCTCGTGCATGTAAAATATGTGGTGCGCACGACCACCTAGCCGCGTCATGTCTAAAACCGAGCTCGTTGCGTAGATTGCAGTCGCCCCCCACCCTAGAGGGGACCAGGGCTGTCCCGTTTTTGCATTAGCCCGTGAGAAAAGCAGGTTTTGCTCGGCTCACGCATGTTTCAACATGCGCAGTTGTCGACGCCGGCGGCCAGCCTGGTCGTTGTCCCGGATCCTGCACCTACTCGGCCAGGCACATCTGCACCAAGCACCTACGCGGCGGCCGTACATCGTCTGATGATACCAGCCTCCCCGGATGAGGCTCCGGAGCCTTCGGCAATGCGTGCTCAGGTCGTGCTTCCCCCTCTTCGGCCGATCCCCGCTCCGCAAAAATCTACACTTCGTGCGAAGACTCCGCCACCTCCTGAAACAGAACCTTCTAAACAAGTTAAGGCCGCTTTTCGCCGCCCTTCCAAGCGTCATCGCCGATTGGCTCCGAGTGAGCCGGTTTCGCGCGGCCGCGCCGTCACCCGAGTTCGGGCTCGCCCACCTAAGTCGTCCGACGACTTTGATTTCGGGTCTTTGTCCAAGGCCGTGTCCATGCTCGCTCGCATCAACCCGAAACTAGGCGACACTCTTCGAGGCATTGTGAAGGCACTGCGTCCCCTGCTCGCTTTGGCCCCGTTGCTGCAAGGCTTGGTGTCTCCCGCGCCAGCTCCCAAATGATGAACCCTGAGCCCAATCAGTCCCCCGGCACAGCCCCCCATCCCCTTCGTCTGTCCGTTTCAGTAGCAGGTAACGCTCCCGTAAGGGTCACTTGCCCCAGATGCGGCCAGGACTTGACTCGCCGCGGTCTCCCTATTCACCAAGCTAGATGTCGTCCCACGTCTTCAGCTCCCGAGTCGTCTTCGACTGCTTCCTCCACGCCAGCACTCCCGTCACAGCCTAGACAGTTGCTGGTCGACAGGCTCATACTTGCGTCGCAACAATCTAGGGTAATGCGTGTAGTCCTTCGGGCTGTGAGGCCTTTGGTTGCCGAGTCCCTATGCGACGTCCTCAACCTTGTGGCGGCCAACAACGACGTCCCCTCGTGGGAGTCGCTTTTGTCATTCGCTTACGTGGTCCTTCAACTGCCACCTCGCACTTCGTCGTCCACCTCTTTGGCAGCAACTGTTCGGTCGAACCTCCGAGCGTTCCGCGACGGCTGGCGATTCGAATTTCGCGTAGGTGGTGTTAGAAGAGTCACATCAGATGCGTGCGATTCCCCTGAAAACTCGGCACGCCGCGTTTCATCTAAACTGTCCGAGGGAGACCGGGGCGGCCCGCTTACTATGCTCTACGGACTCGTTTGTTTCGGGAGACGAAGTCCTGGCTTCGCTTGCCGCTAAGCACCCACCTGCCCCATCGGACTCGGTTTTTCCGGACTCTATGACGCAGCGTCACTCTTCAGTCGATGATGTCTTGGGAGCTATTGCCAGCTTTCCGGCCAGTTCGTCCGCCGGTCCTGACGCTTTGCGTCCGCGTCATCTGAAGGACCTTCTTGCACCCGTGCTTGGACCGGTGGCAAGGCAACTGGCCGCAGCACTTGCCAGAGTGGTGGACGTCTTGAGATGGGGTACACTGCCGACTGGGGTCAGGGAGATTATATTCGGCGCCAAGCTATTCGCACTCCGCAAAAAGGACTCATCGATTCGCCCGATCGCCTGTTCTTTCACGATACGAAGGATTGCTGCAAAAATAGCCTGTCGTGAGACCAAAGATCTTATCATTGAGCAGCTTGGCCCGCACCAGTTGCGTTTTGGCTTAGCAGGCGGGGCGGAGGCAGCTGTACATGCAGCAAGAGCCTTCGTCCAATCAAGCCCGCCCTGAACGGCACTCTTGAAGTTAGATTTTCGCAATGCATTCAATACTATTCGAAGGGATCATATACTTCGTGCAGTTCGTGATGCACTACCGGAAATCTTCAACTTAGTGAATCACGCATACAAAGAGCCCTCCGTCCTGTTGTTTGGGGCCCACACGTTGTCCTCGGCATCAGGTATACAGCAGGGAGACCTCTTGGGGCCGGCTCTATTCAGCCTGAGTATCTGTGAGCTGGTCAACTTAATACAAGTGCCTTTCAACGCCTGGTACCTCGACGATGGCACACTCGGTGGACCGATGGAGGACTTACTCGAGGAAGTGCGCAGAATTCCTGCCTTTGAGACAGTCAGTGGCCTGGTGTTAAACACAGCCAAATGCGAGGTGTTCGCGCCGGGGACAGACCCGGACGACCCCACATTGAGTGCCTTACTTGCGTTACTACCGGGGTGTAGAGTCGTGTCTAAACGCGAAGTTACGCTCCTTGGCGCACCGCTCCTACCATCTGCACTGTCGAGTCTACTCGACCCCATTATGGACAGATTGCGGGCGATGCAAGAACGTCTGCCTCTGGTCGGAGCCCATCAAGGGCTTTACCTACTCCGCTCGTCGTTCTCCGCGTGTCGCATCGTACATATCTTACGATCCATGGACTGTTCGGGCACATTCAACCAGATTCTCCAACCATTCGACGACCAGGTGGTGGAAACCCTCGAGACGGTTTTGGGTCTGAACTTACGACCACGAGAGGTGCGCCAGGCGGCTCTCCCCACCTCCATGGGCGGTCTTGGTCTTCCCTCGGCCCGCTCCTTGGCAGGCCCTGCCGTGGCCGCCTCGATGCACGCTACTTCGGGTCATGTCCAACGCCTGCTCCCGCCGGGGGCTTGGACATTGTTTGAGGCAACTCGCGACGCTATAGCGGCTGGACTCCAAGCTTCACCGCCTAATATGAATAGAGTTGCCTGCCAGAGGGCCTGGGCCGAGAAGGTACACGAATATTCGCTTACTGAGTTGCTTGAAGAATGCAGTGACGACCAGGATAGGACGCGCCTCCTTGCCGTCGCCCGCTCAGGAGCGAGCGACTGGCTACACGCACTCCCCGCTGACTCATTGGGTACCCGCCTTGACGACCAAGCCACCCGGATCTGCGTTGGCCTGAGACTGGGAGCTGATTTGGTAGAGCCACATAGATGCACTTGTGACGAGCCTATCGGACGCCTGGCCAGACACGGCCTGTCTTGCGCTCACTCGGCGGGGCCGGCGCCCACATTACACCGCTCTGAATGACATTCTTGCAAGGTCGTTGCGAAAGGCCGGAATCCCTTGCGTCCTGGAACCCCCTGGTCTTTCTAGAGACGATGGCAAGCGGCCCGACGGCTTGACTTTGATACCTTTCTACAAGGGTCGTTCCTTAGTGTGGGATGCGACGGTGACTGACTCTTTGACCCCCTCCCTTGTCGGTCCCGGCGCTTCTCGCCCAGGAACTGCCGCTTCCCGCGCCGAGACATCAAAGATAAGAAAGTATGCGAACTTAGGCCGGGCGTACCACTTTTTACCCTTCGCATTCGAGACGCTGGGTGGCCCTGGGCCCCTCACAACCACGCTAATTTCCCAGGTTGGCGCCGCTTTACAGCAGGCTACGATGGACAAGAGGGCGGGCACTTTCTTCTGCCAACGGCTTTCCCTAGAGATTCAGAGAGGCAACGCGATTTCGGTGCTCGGAACTATGAAAGACTGGATGGACCCGCGTCTTCGCGTCACGGGTCGGGCAAGACTCCCACTCGGACACGAGTGATAGATGAAGAGTGAGCCATCGGTGCCGTGGATTTAAACATTCACATGTATATATTAAATTCCTAAATAATCAACAATGCTGTTAATTAGACGTTCCAGCATTCGTTTTTTTCTCTTATTATTCGTCCGTGATGCTCGATGAGAACAAACGTGTGATCGCTTCGGGACACCATCCAAGACAACATTCATCATTCCACCAATGGTGTTTGACTGAGTAATCGACCCGCTGGAGTCACTACTAACATTCGTGATAAAAACGAAAACCTTCTAAATTCCGACAGAGATGTGACTTGAGAAGCAGTTATAAGGCTTACAAACAGCGATGTGTTCGGGGCAGCGAGACTTGCTATTTAAACGGATGTGTTATATTCAAACTCAGATGATGCATTACCAGACTAAATAGACAACATCCTCATTTTCTGTAGATTTATATTGGCCAGTTCTTCCCCGCACAATAGCTGAACAGCTGCGCGCCATTTTGGATGGTTCAAATTTGTGTGCCGTCTAAAACATTCCGAAAGATTCGGCTGCCGGTTTATATTCTATTAATCTGTGGTTGTCACAAGAATTACGCTCGGCTGCAATCTGTAGCAAAGCTAAGACTACAGATGAGACAAAATTGTATTCTAAATTGTAAATGAAGAGCCCTTGTCTTAGCAAAACTAAGTTTTTAGCTCTGTGTCCGGCAAAGGCTCTTTATTTACTACTTATAAACAACTACCCAACGAACGCTTGCCAACTATCTTTGAAGCGAAACTCTTTGCTTTTAGGAAAAGGGCAGTTTACTTCGTTTTATCGGATGCTCATCTACCGTACGTCGCATTGTGACATAAGTTGCCTGTCAGTCTTATACTGTTCAAATGTCCAAAGCCTTAGGGGACCACAAACTTAGTTTCGCCACCAGGAGCGGCACTGGAACGGCACTGAACACGTCACACGATCTTTCCTTTAACATCCCGTCACATACGCTGTTCTTTTTGTGGAAGTATTGCAATGATTTAGCTGAATTTCGGAAACACGTTAAACGGTGTTCTATTATCATACGTCTAACTTTTATCACCACGAGTAACTGGCCTACAAGACGGCCTGCAGCTGTTATTTGTGGGCCACTCAATTGCAACTGAGCACAGAATGCAACAGAGAAGATTTCTTTGTTTCACCGTGTTTTTGCCAATTAAAAGTAGTATACTCCTGGGTACCGCACTGCTGCCGGAAGGTCAGAGAAGTGGGGTTTAGCGTTAGGTTAAAAAGTTGAAATCTGCATCACGCATGAAATTGAGTTAATGGTGCCAGACCAATGGTAAGTCCGGCAGTGATCCACTCGATTTTCACCGCTGATTTGCCGCACTACAGATCCCTCAGAAGTGAATTCTCCGCGTCGCTTGAATTGTCCACAAAGTGCGTGCAAGGACGGCAGTTTTCTAGAACAAGACGGTCAAACTCCGCGACAGTACTTCGACATCAAAGGCCACTCAAATGTTCGTTATTTGTATTTTTTAACAATATTGAAGAGCGCTTAGAGCTAGCCGCCGGTGACCAACGATCAGACGACGTTATTCCCCAGCGTCTGTCGATCGAAGTAAAACACAATTCGATATGGCCACCTTACATATGGGGCCAAAGCCTGGACTCAACATATCATTATCACGGGCAATAACACGCGCTTCACGTTTGTCACGTTTCGTTACAGATAATATTCGAACATAAGTTTATTCATTCATTTACCTGTAAGTAAAAATAATTTAAAGTACTCTAGCTAAT
This sequence comes from Dermanyssus gallinae, assembly GCA_003439945.1. Taxonomy (NCBI): domain Eukaryota; kingdom Metazoa; phylum Arthropoda; class Arachnida; order Mesostigmata; family Dermanyssidae; genus Dermanyssus; species Dermanyssus gallinae. Next base: position 33,294 of record QVRM01003280.1, on the reverse strand, counting down.
GAAATGTGCATAGTCATAGTTGATCGCTTTAAAAGTTATCGTAAACTTGACGTTCGTCTTATTATGCGGAGTTTTTTTCTAGAGCTGTGTGTTCTAAGATTTGTTGGTCGCGTCTGGTTGTTGCAAGCATATTCGAGGAAGCCTAGATGTACCGTTAGGACAAATGAGCCAATATTGGGATCAGAAATAAGAAAAGCCTCAGGATTGATTCGCAGGGCCAATGCGAGACCATGATCAAAGCCACATGAGACGAAAGGGTAGTGTATCAGCGTCCGGCACAGCCTAAGTTTACTCTCGGGATCTCTCACAATTGATGACGTCTAAGCCCGACTTCGGTACTGCACCCCGTAGTTTTCAAAGTGCAGTTTATTTAGAAATAGCGTCGCTAACATTTGTAATACTGGCGGTGGTGACGCCAGCGAGCTAAGTCATATGTTGTGCCTTTCCTCACTCTCGAAATGGATCGTAGCCCAAGCACGCAAAATCTGAAAATCTGCTGACCAATTACCCCTTTGACTTAGAGATAAAGAACATTTAGTGCATTGTGAGTGAAATAGCCGATATTTAGTGAAAAACGTTGTAACAAACTTTCAGTCACCAAATCGAATACTACAATCGAATTTCAAAGGACGCACCCAAAGGCAAACTTAATGATGAATCAAAGGTGTGAGCCTCGGAACTTCTATAGGTAAACAAATTAACAATTAGCACACAGCTGTTTTAATCACTTCGATCGGGCCACAAAAGCCAGTGTTCTCAAATTAAGCCAAAGAAGTTTACAGAATCGACTGAAGAGCAAAAGAAACTTCGGAAGTTTTGAAACACCAATCTCGGTGTAAATTTACAAGTCGAGAACGGTGATCATAACGATTCGTTTTGGCCCAGACAATATTTCTGCAAAAGTCTACAAAAAATAAAATAATACATATATGCTGGATAAGATTACTCAATGTTGACGAAGTGATGATAAACGCATACTATGCAATACCATGCATTGCCCATAGTAGTTTGTGCATGATGACACAAATGTTGTTCAGCGCAGTAGATTTAAACCGTTTTTAAGAGCACCCATGCTGAGGTATCTATAAGTACAGCTCTAGACTCTACAATAAAATAACTCGAAGTCTAGAAGAAATACCGAGACTTGACCTCCGTCACAGCGCAAATAAGGTCAATATCAAAAGAGGAAGCTTAAACCCAAAGCTCGATTTTTCCCAGATTGGAGCCTCCCTGTATCTATAACAGGTTAGTTATCGTTATCACAAAACCGCCGAAATCATTAGCCGGGAAACCTCGCAACGGAATAAATGTTGGATTGATTTTTACGCGCAGCCTAGGCAGTGAGTGTCTTAGCCAATTATATCACGTCGCTTACGTCTTTAGTTTATGGCCACTCATCCTACTACTTTTTTGTTATTTGTCATTAACAATGCTCTTTTAGTCTCGATGTCGATTCTGTTTATCACACGTAATGTTAGTTTTTCCAAGATTATCGCCAGACTTGAGGGACTGTACGAAGCATCCGTAGTCAGTAAGTTATTGTACTGTTCTGCAAAAACAAACCGAACTTGTTCAAAGTACGCAAATGTGTTTTAAACAGACGTCCTATAAGTACGACCAACACCTATATTGCACAAATAGTCGATCTCTCGATGCGTCGAAACGTAAAGGCTAGTCGTATCTATATACAGCAAATCAACATTGAAACTGTTTTAGCCCCAACGGTTTAGGAATACGTCTCTCAGTGACTCTTATAGCTGTAGCGTATACATACCAGATCAACGATATATTTATCAGGCGTATGACAAAATTACCTGCAGTAAACAGTGCGCGGCAAGCTGTCCACAGCACATACAATTGAATTTATTTTACGTGTAGCCTATGCAGTGAGTGTCTTAGCCAATTATATATTCTCGCTTACGTCTCTTGTTTATGGCCACTCATCCTACTATTTTCACGTTATTTATCATTAACAATGATCTTTTAGTTTGTCGATTCTGTTTATCACACGTAATGCTAGTTTTCCAAGAGTCTTGCCAAACTTTCGCATCTCTGTTTTAGAACGAAATGAGCATTGTCAGCGGTAACACATCTATAGTATACCTACGTTAGCTTAACATACAGTACGCCTTACACTGGCAAACCCCCACGACTGGCAACCAAAATATATGCTGTTTTCATAAACTTAAAAGCTGCATCTGATTCAAGCGCTGAAATTCCTAGCTGTAATAAAAGTTTCCTCGAAGGTACTCAGTGTTATCGCTGCTATGCCGTAAGAGAACGAAACGAACATTGACGACGGGATATCAGAATTATTTGTTTAACCCACCGGACTAGGCCTAGAACACGATCTGAGCTGTATTTGCTTTCAGTTTTATTCGGATGCAAAGGGCCGCTTTTAAATCTAGCAAGCCAATTCAAATCCGTAGCCCCCAAATTAGGATTGTAGGTCAACCATGCCAAGGCCGAGACAATAAAGTTTAAACTATGGCGTCTAATAATAGCAGCTCATACGTGATTCTGGCAGGCGCGTCCCTTGCGTATATTACGAGACATCCCGTAAAGCGATCGCTGCTTGAGCGGGCACACGTCGAACATTTGCAGAAATACGCAAGCAGCAGCGTCAGCTTGAACGTAAAGCTAGAACGACTGCATATCTATTTGATATTGGGATTACCCCGGTGGTTGCTCACTGGGTATATACATATGTACACAATGTATTCTTGATTGTATAATATTATGGAAGGGCCTCCCTATGTACGCCAGACGAAGGCACCATTTTGAAGAGTGCTTTAAAACTCCTTCACTCGCCACAAAACCGCCCTGTCTACCTCTCCGCAAGGCATCTCAGCTAATCGAGGATCTGAAACATTTACACGAAGCGTCAAGCACGACAGGGCGATTAGACGTGTGCACACCTCAGTCGTTGCAAGTTGTGGATGTCCAAACAACTTAAATAAACGTCGAATTGTACTACTCGGAAGCTATGAGGAATCAGGCATAGAATATCCTAACCCCGGCCAACCTGAGTCAATTTTGAGCTCTAGACAATTGTGAGCTTTGGGCAAGCTTTCCGTAAGAGAAAGTAAGCGCCAAATGAAAACATAAACTAAAAACTACTGTACGTATGATCATAAACAAAAGTAAATCCTAAGCAAACACTGTATCTAGCACGTATCCATTCTATTAAGTGAATGCAAATCAACAGATGACGACAGTACTGATAGTAAGGTCGTACAAGCCGTATCTATAAATATGACGATAGATAAGTGTTTGGCTAATATTTTAACTGTGCGGCTACAAAACCAGTTATCTAGCCGGCTCGTCGACGCAAGCTGTCCAATTATGCATGTCACTTTTAAAATAGAGCCGCAACATCGGCTGGATCATCTGGTATGCATCTTGCTGAAATTGCCCTTTTAGCCCTCCGGGCCCATCATAGCCGGCGCGGCTGCGCTGCACACGGCCCACGCATCGGTCCAGTGTAGACCGGCTCGGTCAAGGAAACACATACAGCGCAGGTAGTAAAAAAGGTTATAACGACCCGTTCAGCTGGATGCACGAGTTTTGAGGTCACTGGGAGAATGCACAGCACAGGGTAGCCTAACGAAGTCCGACGCTGCTAAGAAAGCGCACAAACAACGCTAAACGAATGACCTTCGGAAGTACGCAGAAACGCCTAGAGCAGGCACTAAATATATCTAAAGTGCGTTATGTTGTGGACAAGAAAGCGCTCTAGGATGTTTACGCAGCAAGAATGGCGACGCAGCAAGAAAGGTAGACGTGGAAATATTACGAATTCCTATAAGACGAGTGCTAGGGGACTTCCGATAGAAGAAACTCCACGAGCTGGATTAGATACGATTATCTAGAGGCTCCAAAAGTAGTGCCAAATTTGATTCGGGGCCCTCCTGACCGGTGAACAGTATGCTACGCCAATGCCTTAGGGAATTTTGTCAAGACTAGGCCAAGATATAGGCGACGAGCAAGATGAGGCGGTGTGCTATTTAAGGGCCGTCTGGTTGCGCTAATCGCGTATTGTGACGGTCTGCTCTATTTTCTAAGCACAACAGAATAGCCACAGCAAGACTCTAGCCCACTAGCATTCTTAGTGTTCCTTAATTACATAAATACCTCTATTCCATAGGCACAGAACTGTCGGGATGCCGCACAGACAAACTCGATAAAACACCAGGTTAATTTCACTAGACTAGTCGCAGTTCCCTTGTACAGTTAGTAGTAGACAACCTAAGGCGGGCTAACGTAATAAGTTTGCAGGCGAACGACGCGATCTTCCTTTCTCTAAAAAGTACGGCTTGGCCAGCCTGTTGGACTTTAATCGGCGCATTCGAGTTTGAATTCAGTAGCGCGCTCAGAAAGCCGTTAGACGCAGGGTCCCCGTTTTATATCTGGAAATGGTATCCGTATCGTAAATTGGTGCCGATTTCGACTCTTGTAGAACACAAAAACTAATCCACAATGATTCCTTTGTGTGGAGTTTTAAGCTGCAAACTTCTTTAGGTCTTCTCGAAAAGATAAATAGAAGGAAACGCACAGATGCACAGCGGCTTTTCTCCACTGCAACACAGCGTCGTGACTAGGAAGTTTGGCGAAAATAGTCAAGACAGAGTGAGTTTTGAATGAGCTGAGAAAGTCATCTTTAAGAGACTGAGCGGGGCTACTGGGAGAAAGAGATTTGTGGGAAAACATATTTGCGATGATTTATATAAGTTAAAAGAACATTTTTTGTTTGTTTTTTACACAATGGGTTATGGGGTTATGATATTTATATTATCATATGCTTAGTGGGCGTGTATGTCAGGCAAACACCACTTTGGACGTATGCGACGTTTCCACGCTGTGTGTGAAAATCCAGACGTTGGAGATCTTAGTGGACGAAAACTGTGAGCATTCACCAGGATGCCAACCTTGCTGATTTCTGCTGCGCGGTCCGAACGCCAGAAGTACCTAAAGTTTCGAGCGCAAGAATACAGAGAGACTTCAGTGACCCAAACTAACCTTATCACTGCTAGAAAATATTCGAACCTAGCATCTTCCTGGGGTTACCTGCTTGACGCGTATTTTCTTAGCTCGATAGTCTCCGCAATGTGGTCCGCAAAGCCAGCTTTGGGTGCGCCGCAAGGTTTTCCTAAGGATAAGCCGAGCGATTTTTTTGACCGAGTTGTATTTATTGGGAATTGCCCTGCTCTTTGCGCTTTGCATCGAGTAGACAACGTCAGGGCCGACCACGCTCACTATATACGGGATTGCAAGGCCTCCGTTAGAGACGGGTAGTAACGCACGCTGCCGCGCGCCACGTAGGAGAAATAAGTTCAGCAGAGGCTCGATGGGAGAGAATGCCAACTCTGCAAGTCTTTGCCTCAATTGGTTAGGTCAATTTATCGAAGAATTTTCAGAACGAACAATAGGACCTGACACAACTTGTAACAAAAATCCCCGCTGGGCTCCCAGAAGGGGTGGACAAGCGGAGATAAGTTTGATCTTTGATCTCGAGTTCTCGTTTGCTATTGTGGGCCTTTTGTGGTAAGCTTACCTAGCAGCTGCAAATTGTCCTTAGAGGTTATTTTGCAGCCGGCCAAGAGACCCCGAAGTGTTGTAGATGTCCGGGGATGCAACGACGTTTATCAGATGATCCGCGTTAAACTGTTAAAAATGTTTTCAAAAATCACGCTTTAGAAAAAAACCGAGGATCTAGTGCAGAAGGGTGCGGTTTGCATGAGTGGCTACCTCGGTAACAGCCGGGATCGCAAATCCTGGCTGGTGTGCTCCAACGTGGTGTCAGAAACAACGGCTTTGTGGCATCCAATCTTCGAGGCGAGCTGTGCAGGGCAGACACACGAAGCGGGGCCTCCCAAAATATTGTTTTTCTAAGGAGCGGATAATCAGGTGCAAAATATCTTTTGCGCAGAGGGGAATAAGTACCCTTCCTAATACAGAAATCCGGCTGAAAATGACACCGCTGAGGGCGAGGGAAAGAAGCTCAAGTGACAACCGGGGTCTGATAAGGTCCAGCAATGCGGCGAAGCTCTTCATGGCCGTGTGAATAACTTTCTTAAATGTCACAAAGGGTAGAGGCGTTCTAGTCAGTACCGGCCTCTCAGTCCTAGGGAGCTTATAGGCATTTTGCCCGCAAGGACTCCATGCTCTAAATCCCGGACGTTAGAATACCTGTCGAAGCAATGATTCCGGATGTTAGGGTAAATGTCGTACAAATGTCGATGAATGATGATAGAAACCTCAGAAACATCTCCTTTATAGTTTAACTTTGAACTGGCGCACGATATGTTTTTTGTATAGTTTAGGGGTCGAGACGCAATATCTCTTATGTGTGCGCCGGTTGAAACGAGAGGTGATAGGCAGAAGTATAGGTATAGAGGAGGAAGAGCGAATGCAATGGCAGTGGGAGGCTTGGCTAATGCCTTGCTGGTCGACGCTGTGAGCGTATTTAGCCGTATGATAGCCTCCACATCATCCGATAGATATGTAAAACTAAATGACCAGCAAATAGAACTTGTAAACAGCTATCTAAACCAAAGGTCCACCTGAGTCCTAAATTAAGTGCTACAATCGAGATTGAGCGGGCTCAAGCAATCTCAGCAATGGTACTGATCGAAGAACTGAAAATTCAGATTTAAGAACTGATATAAAAATATTTGGCACCAAAGTAGGATTAATAGTGTCGTATAGTTTCGAAAAAAAAATCCAGCACCTAACGCTTAATGACTTGGTTCAGTTGGTTCAAACTATTTCCGAAATCGCTTTGCACAAAACGGATGCTGGGACCACAGAAAATATCCTTATCGAATCACAGCAAAGGAATCGCGAATAATAGAGAAGTAAAAATAGAATGAATTGAGTACTGAGACGGAACACGTCATTTATATGCGAGCGGTAAGGACTTTCAACTCTGACCACTTGCTACAACTGCCATGAAATCAACCCTTCCCACGTGCTACAACTGCCATGAAATCGGGCACACGGCCTTTGCATGTAAAAACAAGAAGGCAGATAAGCAGAAATGTTACCGCTGTGGGCAGGAGGACCATCTAGCCCGTGACTGTAAGGCGGAACTTCCTAAATGCTACGTATGCAACGACGAGCGCCACAGAGCTAGGTCTACAGCATGCCCCAAATATCTCCAACTTCTTAAAACTAAGATGCAGGAGCGCCAAACTGTGAGGCAAGCTAGCAGGGACAAGACAGGGCATGCAGAGCCAAATAAGAAGAGCGAGGAGCCTACGGCCGAACAACAGGCTGTTGCCACTGGCTTAAAGGGACCCTACGAATGGAGGACACAGGGGCCCAAGGGCGCGGCTAGAGATTCGACCCAGCGCGACTTCTCCGCACAAAAATTATTAACGAAACTAGCATAATTCAGACCAACTGCAATAGAAGCAGGCCGGCCCATGATATGATAGAAGAAATAGCATGGAGAAGAAAAACTGACGTGATGGCCCTTAGCGAACCCAACAGGAAGGAAAACCAACGAATCAGAGACTTGGGACAAAGACCCTTATCCTAGACACAGCGCTCATAACTAAACAGTATGTGCAAGTGCCTGAGAGAGGACACGGAAATGGGTTTTGCTGGATCGAAGTAAAAGAAGTCGGCAAAATATATTCTGCCTACATCAGCCTCAGCTGCTTGCACGAAGATTTCGAGCGCTTCCTGGATGACCTCGCAGAATCGATACGCGACACGAAAACCGGAAAACGGAGTGCTAATAACCGGGGATTTTAACTCAGCGTCAGAAGTCTGGGGATCACCTCGAGCCAATCAAAGGAGCAGAACTCTACTAGAATGGGCAGCATCCCTCGATCTTCAAGTATTAAACGACGGAAAAGAAGCTACTTCCACCGCCACGGCAGAGAGTCTTACGTGGATATCACGTCATGTAACGACATCCTCGCGCCAAAAGTTATAAGCTGGAAGGTTTAAGTGGACGAGGAAAACCTAAGCGACCATTTCTGCATTGAGACTCGACTAAGGATTCTCTCAAACTCAAAACTTTCGATCAGTTTCTCCTTTTAAGAAGCGATTCAGAATCACAAACGAGTCAAGGTTCAAGGAAAAACTCGGGAGGAAAATAAAAGCCCTACCCAGCCCCCACATAACTGCAGAAGATCTACAAGCACTCCTTGCAGAGGTGTGCAAGACTACGTGTACCAACAGCGCTCACCCCAAGCGAGGACACGTCCCGCCTAAATATTGGTGGACGCAGGAGATCGCAGACAAACGAAAAGAGTGCTGCAAAGCGAGGCGTGCTCTCAAACTAAAACAACGAGACGCAGACGCACGCAATCAAGAATTGCAAGAGTATAGGAGAAGCCGGGCATTACTCAAGCAAGCCATAGCCGACAGTAAGACTAGGGGCCATAGAAAGCTCCTTAACCAGGTTGAGGACGATCCCTGGGGAAAACCCTACAAGATAGTCAGGGAGAATAGAAAAAATACCCTTGTTTTCCCTGGACGAACAGCACACCAAGGCGGTCCTAACTAAGCTGTTCCCGACCCACGCACCTTTCGAAAGGGCTATTTATGAGAACATTCCCAGGCGGGAAGGTGAGGGCGAGTTTCCGTCAATTCACCCACACGAGGTTCTACGCGCAGCTCATAGGCAAAAGACCAGAAAAGCCCCCGGACCAGACGGGGTTCCCCCTGAGGCAGTGAAACTTCTCTTTACAGAGCACCCTGAAATAGTAGCGGACTCTTTCAATGTCCTACTCAAAAGCGGCACTTTTCCGCTATCCCTGGAAGCGTGCTGAAGTCGTCCTCATTTCCAAGGGAAACGGGGGATACCGGCCGATATGCCTGCTAAGTGCGCTGGCAAAAGGATACGAGGCCATAATTGAGGAAAGACTCAGGCTCTTCGCAGAGGAACACGGCCTGCTTTCGGACACACAATACGGCTTCCGCAAGAACCGGTCAGTCCTAACTGCAATACGATGCGTTGCAAGTACGGCGGATTCGTTACGAAGCTCCACCATACAGGCACGGCAGCTCCTCCTAGTCGCTCTCCTAGACGTAAAGAACGCCTTCAACAGTCTACCATGGAAAACAATTCTGGACACACTGATACGAAAAAAAGTCCCCTTGTATCTGGTAAATGTAATTTCCAGCTACCTAAAAGCACGAACAGTTGTCAACGGCCAGGTCAGCTTCCAAATGACAGCCGGGGTTCCGCAGGGGTCTATACTTGGCCCACTTCTCTGTAATTTGGCTTACGACGACGTCCTCCGTCTAACAGGCCTGCCCAAAGGAGTGGACACAGTAGCCTATGCCGACGACCTGGCGATAGTCGTGCAGGCTAAAACTGCCGACGAACTTGAACTAAATAAGAATAAAGCTGTTTACCTAACGTCAGAGTGGATGAGCGCAGCGGGACTCAAACTGGCCCCTGAAAAGAGCAAAGCAATACTCCTCACAGGGAGAAAAGAGGATCCGTCCGCTCACTCTACAGCTTGACGGCGAGAATATTAAAATCGTAAAGGAAGTCCGCTACCTCGGGGTCACACTGGATACTGCGATGAATGGCCTCAGCCACATAAAAAGGCAACGACAAACGCAGCCAATGCAGTGTGTACTATAGCCAAGATTCTGCCGAACATCCATGGCCCCCGGGCCCGCACAAGGGCACTGCTAATGACGGTCGCGGAATCAGATGCATTATTTGGAGCGCCAGTTTGGGTGAGAGCAACTCTCAAGACGAAGAAAGCGAAGCAGATTCTACGAAGAACCCAGAGGGTGGCATCCCTGAGGGTAATCCAGGGTTACCACACAGTCAAGCACGAATGCTGCTCTGGTGCTGGCAGGGTCGATCCTCTGGGATCTTAAGGCACTTGAAAGGAAGCGAACTATGGGAATTAGATGCCCCTACCTAAACGGAAAAAGACAGTGATAGAAACGACACGATTAAGACAAGGCAGGAGGAGCGGGACGCCATCCCCCCCGAGGGTCCTGGAGGATCCCTGCGCGTACTGCTGCCAGATATCAAGGCATGGATAGAGAGGCCTGGGGGAGACCTCACCTATCACCTCACCCAAATCCTCATAGGACACGGAAACTTCAACTCGTATTTGAAAAGAATTGGAAAGGCTTTGTCGCCGATATGCGTATTCTGCGAAGAGGCACATGAGGACACTCCAGGTCACACACTGCTACAGTGCTCGGCCTGGGAGGCTGCGCGGTTAAGGGCAAGCAGACTCGTCCGAGTGAAATGGGGCAGGGAGGGAGACCCACACCACGAGGTCAGCTACCCACCTCGGTCCAGCTTAATAAGTTTACAGAATACATTGTCTCCAGTGAGCAGGCCTGGAAACTGGGAGCAGCGATGGCAAAAGAAGTCCTCCAGGAGAAACAATAAAAGTGCAAAGAAAAACAGGCACAACTGCGGCTTCAACCTGAAAGCATCCATAGAGAAGTGCAGCTCGAAGAAAACGGGCTTGCAGGTGTTAGACAAGTGCTGGATTCTCTGGGCGACCCCAGCCAATTGATCTAAAATTCTCCTGATAGTCCATAGTACTGTTTTTTATGAAGATCTGGGCTATCAGAGAGTGAAGCTTAAGGGGGGAGGTGCGTTTAGTGGGTATGGGTCTCAGCGGAGTAACATCCAACCGTTGGGGTCGAGTCCCACACTGCTAGAGATAGAGACTCGTAGCGATAGTGCGTAACTGCATTTAATACCTCCTTCCAAAAAAAAATCTCTGACCACTAGAAACAGTGCAATCAGAAGAACGTCTCTGCGCAAAACAGCAGAGCATGTTTTAAGTTCAATACACAGCACAGGTATTCGTGAATTTTGACCGATAAATTAGGGATGGCGCCTGAAAGAATTTGAGACAGTTCACGGGAGGTGCTTGGTGAGCCTGTCATAGCCTAAGTGGGTGCTTTAATTTGACGATATGTTACAACGGGCATCCTATGGTGCCCGGGCATCCTATGGTGATTTTTTCTTTATCAAATTAACACCCGGGCTGGGTATGTGTATTGTAAAGAGAATTTGCGTATTTTATAAGACAAAATGTATGTTTGAATCACATGCAGAAGAGCCACCTCAAGTCGGCTACATGAAGGCTGTACAGTATTACAGTAAAGTGTTTCGGGCATTGTCGACTGTTGGATGGTAAAGGTTGTTGGATGTTAACTGGCAGACAGAGGTAACCGCAGTGGTAGCAGAATAACGGCTTAGCTATAGCGTATAGGAAGTTGTAATATTAGTGTCCCTTCTAGTCGTATATCGTGGCTGCAGTTTGCAATTTGCGCAGTGGGAAATGACTGTTGTTGTTGTCGTCGTTAGTGTGCTCTCGTTGTTGTTGTTGTTGCCGCGACAATGCTGTCAGGGAGTCACTGCTCAGACCAGAGTCAATCTTGGTTTTGCCATCCTTCGTCTTATTTCATCTTCTTGGCCAGACCTTCTATGCATGCTGTCAACACCGATTGAACAGAGAATGACTAGTTGGCTGACGGACTGACTGTCTATGACTGATATGTCTGTTCTGTTGGACCTACTTGTCCTGGGCGTGTTCTACGCTGTCGCAACGCAATTGATTTTCCACAACCCCGAACTCGGCATCTTGCACTACCAGCGTCATGGCGTTTGTCCTTGTCATTGTTCTGTCGTTGTCCTTATCTTCGCCCGTGTTGCTTCATCCGGTCGTCTGACCTTCACTTACATCAGCATCATCATCATTATCATCTCAACGATGAAGTGAGCCATCGGGTAGACAAAAGAAAGGCAGCGAGAAAGAAAAAGGAAAACTGATTGTTCTACAAGCCAGCTCGCTAAACAGCCAGTGAACAAGCAGCGCCTGTGTGCCTGACGATCATTAGCGGCGACCTCGCTAGCCATATATGCTATAAGACACGCTAGCCTATACACTGTCGTTTACTTCATGAACCGAGAGAAATTAAGCCGCAGTCGAAAAGGGGGGGGGGGGCTGCGGGACGTTGTCTCCTCTTACCCCTCGTCCGTGTCATGCACGTCAGCACTGGCGTCGTCGGTGATCCGTTCGACCAATCGCAGAAGTTGATGTACGTTCTTTTTTCTATTTGCATTTACTGCCTTCGCAGCAAACAAGTTTCTGGCAAATAACCATCAACATGCGTCGTGTCGAACTCGAGCTTACGACTTATGATGGCATCACATGAGTAGTAGTGGCACGACACCTTTCTCCATCAGACATCGTCCGACAAGTGGCCAGTGGAGTTGTTGTTTATGTGGGCGTCGTAATCATCTAGTGGTGATCGTGGTTGGGCCGGTGATACTCGCCGCAGCTCGTGATATGGCCTAGAATTAAAAACATTTTTTAAGGAAGTTGTTTTTAAATTCTGGACTATCCTCCGTCCCCTACGGGCTTGGAACTTAACCTGAGGTATATCTTCAATGCACCGAGGGCCGGACATGTTAAGATATCTAGGGTTTCCCCAACAGTCCTTGTGGCAGCATGGCTGCTGACTCTCGGCGGTATGGTTTATTAGCTATTCTCAATGAGCATCGCTCAAAGAAAATTCGACCAACAACAGAGATCGAACCGGCGACACCCCGGTAGATGACAACCATGACTAGCGCACTGGCAGTCCCCTAGGCCATGCCGCTACTGATGTAACCTGCCTAACGGTCAAGTTATCCAAGTGATTTACCAACTGATCGTTGTGGATCAATTGTTGTGGTTGTGTACGCTGCCCGATCACAAACTAGCACTGCTAACCTACGGTGAACGTGCAATGCTGCGGCTGCTGTCGCTGCACTCGGCATGATGGTCACTGTTGTCTTCAAGGCACGACATACGAATTTTGCATGTTTATATATTTGGATATGACTTTTGTATCTATACTGACCGCCTATTCACGGCCTTTCGCTCATTTTCTATTTATGTAAAGCCTAGCGTTTAGTTTGCATTTAGACGTGCAGCCTTAGTCAGTACATTTGTAGCATCTTTCACCTGCATATTGCTGGGATGCGGGGGAATGAGAAGCTCTTGTGTACCACTTTTGCATATGTACTCGTATATATTTTCGGGTCTATTATCACCGATATTATCACATGTTGTATAGAAGTAGTGCAGTGGAAATATATGCGTATGTCTACATACACACTTTTGGACGTATAAATATGTAGCAACTATGAAGTTATGACGCGAGCCTAGTTATCTAGACTGGCTAAAGACGGGACTAAGGTACAGGAGGCAGCATAGAATCTATCGCAAGGTAGTTTTCAACGTAGGCACACTTACGAGACGAAAGAATCATCAACCGGGAGTTTCGCACAACACGTGCTAAAAAGCATGATAAATACCACGCCGCGGTTTGTCCGGCGGTTCGGTCCATAGCAGAACTGGCAAAATGCTAGATCGATTGTTGTGTCAAAAAACTGTGATGTAACATAAACACACTTACCCAGCCCGGGTGTTAATAAATAAATAATATAAAACCATGCACGGCAAACCTGGTCGCCACATGGCGGTTAGATTGGCTCGAGCCCTTTTATGTCTGCTTTTGCATTGCTCCGGTGCTGAAGAAATCCGCATCGATTTTAGCAAACTTGCACTCTTACGTTTTGAGGACGTTGACGTAATCGGGAGATGCCGGCAGGCTAAAGCGTCGTCTTAGCTTCTCGACAAATAGCGAGGGGGGGGGGGTCCGTGAGGAGATAAACAAGTCGGCTGTGGGCGAACGATGGGGCCCTAGGACTTGCTTGAGGTACGTTGCCTTCAGGTTATCAAGATGCTCAAGGCAGGATAGCGGTGAGATCGTTCCAAATTATTTTGATACCATAGGCGGCCATGGGCGCAATCTTTAGGTCGAAAGGCCGCAATGCCGTTGGAATGGACACAGCTGCGGCCGTCTAATTGTGGTTTTTGCTACCAGCGCCTTTCTGATCTTAGGGCCTGTTGAACCTAGAGGCGACTCTTCCCGTAGATGACAAGATCATTTGCATACACAATAACGTCTACCAGATTTTTCAGGGATGACGTCAGTCTTCTCAAGGAACCGAAATAGACTTTTGGTGAACAACGATGTGAACAACTTTTTAGAAATTATGAGCAATGTAGCTTCTAGCCAGGCGAGATCATGCTAGCACGGAGGCATTCGTTAAACAGTGCCGTCCAGCATGGACCCAAAATAGGTGCGCTCTTTAGATGTTTATTCCTAACTTGATTGGGCCCCGCTGCTTTGTTATTTAAGCCCTGAAGAGTGAGGATCACATTTTCCACGGTGAAGGGTACTTTAATTATTGAGTGGCGTAGATTTTCCCATATACGGTCTTGAGATAGACGGCCAGGGTTGTCATAACAGGGTAAGTCCTTCGCACTTTTTGAGCACTTTTTGCCAGGAGACAGAGTCGATCGTACCACAGACGTGAGTTCGTTTCGCGGTGCATTGGGGTGGCCGAGAACTTTATTATGCATACAAGATGTTGAACGTACGCCTCAGCCTCAAGAGATACTGGCACATGCATAACTTCATAGACGCGTTGGTGGAGCGCCTCCCAACATAGGTTTAGTGGCAGCGGCTTCTCCCTCATGTTGAACGACACAGAGGTTGTAGCAAATGGTCTATTGCAACTGAAATGACAATCTAGCATTCAAAGTCCGATAGCGTTTCTCTAAGGCCTATTGTGCGGCTCACGGTGGACCAATCTAAGCGAATGTTAAAATCTCTACAGACCGCGTTGACGTCCTTGACCCAATGATTGCAGAAATGGACACTCCTCCGCTGGGACGCCTAGCGTCTCTCTCTCTCTCTCTCTGGGCTAGAGAGTGGATAGGGTAGAGTAAAGGCAGATTAAATGGTTTAATAGCCCACGTCTCCGTCAACACTAAAATATATACGCCCTTTAGAGGTGTCGGGGAGAGGAGTCATAAAGTGTTAGAGTCTCACCTCTGCTTCGTGCGTGTTTGCGACCTTTGTGTTGGAATGCAGTGTTGTGGGGCGCGGGGATGTAGCCTGTAACGCCTCGAGGGCTTGTGTGAGAAACGCCTTTAGGGAGGCTGAAGGTGGAGCACGATAGGCGGCGTTCCCCGCCCTGCGTTTCGATGGCCCGTCGCTGGGTGGATTCGGAGGATGGTGGATTCCTGTTCGGGCTTGGGCACGGCCGTGTGTAGCAAACTCTGGACGCGTTGAGCTTATCCAAGCATGCGAGATCTGGCTGCTCAAATGGCACTAATTCGAAGGTTCACAAGGATTTCTCGACTCCACAACCGTTGCCTCTGCTAAGCCATGGTTTACCTTTGTTCGATTTATTACAATCATCACTCCGCGCTGGGGTAGTGTCAGGGAAAACGCTGAGAAGGTGACCTTGTCTATAGAGTCTTTTTTAACAAGGACACCGTTGGCTGCTTTGCAGTCCGCAGAGAATAAAGGTACACACAGCACATGGAAATTGGATGTGGGATGATTGCGCTTCAGTCATGCACCGAAGGCGTCAACAGCCGATACGTACGATTCTTTCTTGAACTCCATACGCACGTGGTATCCAGCCTGAAGGTACAGCTACTGGTTTATAAGCAAGATTGACTTGTTTTTCTGCCTTCTCATTAATACACTGCACATCTATCCTTGGCGTTCAGCGTACCCTTATCGGTTTATTTTTGGGAAAAGATCCCTCAGTGCTGGTCTCAAAGGCTTAACTATGCGGTCCTCCATTCTTAACACTGTCTTCTTTGGCCGTCGAGTAAGGGCTTGAGTGGAGCTCTGACGGCGCCAGGTAGATCGACATCTGACGCGGGCGCAGGCATTAACATCCGTGAGTTTTACCTCCGCCAATTCCTTCTCCAGAACACGCAAATGATGAAACAGAAATTACACACATTCCATTGCTTCGTTGCTGAAGGAACACGTCTCCAAGCTGTTCATAAAACGTTCGACAGGCTATTCCGCACACTTAGCAGAGCCAATGGGTTGGCGCGTTTACGGTTGGGTCAGCGGCCCTGCATCCAGCATGAAACACCCTGCTACATCTAAAACAGCATATAAAGAGACCGCCTTCAACATTTTCTGCACATCTTGCGCATGTTTTAGCTTTCGGGCTGCGTAATCGACGCTAGGTCCGATGACAGTTGATGTTTCTGTCCACATATGTTATTGCTTAATATATATGTTGTTTATGACTGGTCGAACCATGCGTTTGCTACTGCTGTTTATGTTGTGATTCCGAGTCACCCTCACACTCCATTCTATTCAGCATGTGTCTAGGTTGGCAATTGCAACGATTTCTAATTAGCAAAATGGGGCGTAATTAATGGAAAGAACACAGAAAAATCGTGCGTAAGTGCGAACTTGAAGTGAACTTAACTTAGTCTGACTGACTGCGATTTGTCGTGAAATAACGAGCGACAGTGGCACCAGACTGAGCGCGAGGACAGAGTAAACCGATTGTCGCAAGGCGCGTCATGGATTGCCGACGAAGCCCGGCCGAGAGGCGGCTTAGGGGCTGGAGAGGGATTGTGCCCGGTAGCGCCGACCACCTCTCCCGCTATACCTCGCCTTCGATGCTAGTTCCCACTAGTGGACACAACAATCAACCGTCGATTGGACAGTCTCTCTGAGACCTCGGGTCTCCCTGCCAGTCACCTGTCCCAACCGAGCAAAGTGGCTTAGTGGCAAAAGCCTTTGCCTTGCATTCGGGAGGACTGGGTTCGAGACCCAGACCGGCCACTCTTAAATTGGTTTGCATGGTTTCTAATTTAGACAAGGTAAATGCCGAAGAGGATTAAAAATTAGCCATGACATGAAAAAACCGTACACGGGCAATAGCCTTACGGAAAATCTAATAAAACAAAAAAGTCAGCAGTTGGGATGCCAAGCCAGACGCAAAGCCGTTTGAATATATTGAAAAGGCCGTCTACGGGAATGCCGGACTTCACGCCCAGTTACAAAACCAGCACCGCAAGTCAAAGACACACCAGGCCACTGCCCCTAAGTCCAAGAGCAGCCGTGTTGCCAAAGTGCACGTCTGTTTGACTCGGCAAGCGGCGGTCAACATCAAGCTTTAATAGGTTGTCTGCTAGCAACAGAAGTGTTCACAGTTCTTGGAACCGAAAAAGCAAGATCATTATTACTTCGCCTTTCGGGTAAGAATGTGCTAAAATATTCCAGGAGAGCACGTTCTATAGGGTGTTAGTTGATAGAAGTTTTGCTAAAATATCAAAACGAGGTAAGATAAGCTGTACAAGTTGAACAGTAAGCTGCTAGTAAATGAAACGTGCATTCAGTTCACGCCTATGGTAGCAATTTGAACTAAATCTCCTTTTCGTTGCCTATGTTTCGATCGAAATCGTGTTCTGGTTTAGACTGAATATTGCAGTATCAGGGTATGGAAGTAAATTGATATAAATAATGAGCGTAGTAGAATACCATTGAACGCGTAGATTAAAAACTACAGAAATTGGAACTTGAACGTCTAAAAACGGACGGCACAACTGTAAATACAACTCCACTGACAGAAGAGTGAGCCGGACTAAGTTGTTAGCGCAAAATCTTAGGTTACATTGTTACAGCGAACAACTCATGCAACTGACTCACTTGATCCATAAGAGTCTGAAACCAAATAGGCTGCACAGTCTATCCATTGGCTGCATGCCGCGACTGCGGAGGTCTTTAACGACCAGCAAACGATATGAAATGGCAGCCGTCACTGTGACAAACGTGGCTCCCGCAAGAAATGCGTCTGTCTGTCTTCTCTTACATCAATAGGTCTCCCAGCTTCCCGTAAACGCGGAGATGCATCTTGATGTGATTTTCCAACCGTCAGTATTCAAACATAGTCGTTCTTTGGTTACAGTGGTTTAACATTAAACGCAGTATGCACGCCCGTGTATGAGGAAACGCGAAGAATGGGAACTAGCACAGCTGCGTTACCTAAGCCGAAACAGGCTGCTATGATAATTAGTATAATCAATTTTACTCTATCTACGAGCCCATTAAACGTATGCATATACGTAATGTTCTGTGTAGGAAACGCCCCGCTTTAACAAAAGTTAAAGTATTTTTTACGTTAGTTTACGTTCACTAATAATTATTATCCTTTGCTAACTTATTTAATAAAAACTTTATTAGTGGATAATAATGATAATAATAATCGCTTTGCACCATTACTAACTCCAAGTGGACCTCTTTTGAATACAATTCAGCCTGCTACGCGTTGAATGGGGTGGCGAACCCTACACATCCTAATGTTGTCGCTATTCGAACTGTCACAGAACTCGAATTTCAGTAGCAGCAACTGTAGATTTGGCAGCGCTCATATAAGCTTTTTTTAAAGGACTAACTGGAAAGTGCGGTACGCACTAAAAACCAGTCATGTTCTTTCTTAGCTTCCAGGGTAGGCTGTTGAATGCGTGTTTAACGTCCAGCAGAATAACCAGTAGCAAACTTGTAGTCCGAGACGGAGATTGGCGAAGGGCTTCCGCATTAGTAAGCACCTGCTCTATGTCCGATAGGACTGATCGGCCCTTCCAAAACCCATATTGTGTCGGCGAGAGGAGGCAGTGCTTCTCTGCAAGGCACCGCACACGGGACTCTATTATCGATCATATGCCTTTGGCTAGCGTGCTAACTAGGCAGATTGGCCAACAGGAGTCATTTCCTTTCGGGATGAGTACCAGATCCGCTTTCTTCCAGACCGTGGGAAGGCAGACCACATCCGGGAACTCCTTAAAGAGTACAGGTAGTTCAATAAGTTCTTAGAATGAAAACCGAGAATTTTCCAAATCATGTTTTTAAATTTTTCTTATTCGATATACTCCCCGAGAAGCTCAATACACTTTTCCCACCGATATTTCAGAGCTTTCATACCTCTTGAGTAGAATTCCGCGTCGTTAGACTGAAAATAGGCATTGACAGCAGCCTTAACCTCTTCATTGCTGGAAAAACGCTTTCCACCGAGACTATTCTTCAAATGTCCGAAGAGGAAATAATCAGAGGGGGCCAGGTCTGGAGAATAGGAGGGTTGTTCAATAAGTTCGAACCTCAGTTGGGCCAGTTTTGCCGATGCTTGCCAGGACTTGTGTGCAGGAGCATTGCCCTGGTGAAACGGGACAACCTTCTTCTGCAAAGCGGGCCGTTTCACGATGAGTTCTTGCTAACGGCAGTCCAACAGTCTTGCATAATATTCTCCTGTGATCGTTTTACAGCTCTCAAGGTAGTCGACCAGCATTATTCTACGTTGGTCTTAAAAAACTGTAGCCATCACCTTTCCGGTCAATGCCGTTGTCCGCACCCTCTTCGGAGGTCCTTCATCAGGTGCACACCATTGGCAAGATGCTTCTTGGGTCTCGGGAGTGTAGTGATGAACCCGGCTTTCATCGACGGTCATGAATCTGCACCAAAAATCCGACAGATTGTTTGACATCTTGGCCAAATTTCGCTGTAAAGCCAAAACAGGCGCGTCTTTTTGGCCTTGGTTGAGCAAATACGGCAGCCATTTTGCTCTAAGCTCTTTCATCTTCAAGTTTTCGTGTAGGATAAAATGCACACTGCCTAAACTAATCCCTAATGCCTCTGCTATTTCCTTAATGTTCATTCGCTTATCTGTGCCAAGAATTTTTCGCACTTTCTCTACGTTTTCCTCATCAGTTGCCGTTTTTTGGCCTCCTGGACGTAGTTCATCCTCGGTGCTCCTGCGACCTCTTTTTAACACATTAATCCAGTTGGAAACAGTGGCAAAACATGGCGCAGAGTCACTGTACGTCTCGTCTAACTCAATTTTTACTTGGGTCGCATTCCAACCTTTGAAATAAAAATGCTTGATAACCACTCGAAACTCTTTTTTCTCCATTTTTAAAAATCACGCCGATACGTTGCACGGGAAAAGCTATCAAACGAAATCGCAACGGCCAATCACCATAATATATTGAGTGCTAGCAGTCGAAAAGTTGTAGTTCCTATTAGCGGTGAAAGCGTGCCAAAATTCTAAAAAGCTCATTCTAACAACTTATTGAACTACCTGTACTCTCGTGGTCGCGACCGGAATGCCATCAGGGCCTGGTGCTCTACCGGTCTTCAATCTTTCCCCCGGAGCGAGTAGCCCCGCGGAGTTTTTCTGTTTTCCACTTCCAAGTGGAAGAGAGAAAAGATGGAGTCTCTGAATTTAACTATGCATTAGACCACGACAGAATTATTTCCTGATGCCTACCCCAAGGCCTGGCCTCAACGCCTGACCTCAACTACATTACGAACTCTAATCATAGTTTCCGCTCTACTTAGTAGCCAATACACACATTCATATATCGTAAGTATCCTATTCTTCTCCGCCTGGGAGGCCCAGCTCTGACTTTTGCAGAACCTACGCGGATGCTTTTCATCGACTTCACCTAGTCCTCATGCCCTAGTCACAAAGATGACTGTAGAGTTTCGGGGGAGCCTTTGTTTAAGCGAATTAGTGGATTTCTATTTGCTATTTACGGGAGTGAACAAGCCGTTCTTGGCGGTTGGGTACAACGACTGATAAGTCCGTTTATTTCATATATCATACATTCGTAGCAGACGGCCGTTAGCGGAAGCAGCGTGTTTGAATCTCTGCCTCCCTCTCCTCATAGAGCACGACGTCAATGAGAGAAGCTTCTGAGAGAGTACGAGCTCCGCTGCCGCAGTGTAGGTCTAACAGGCTCACAATATTTGTACTATTCAAAGAATATCTGACAGTCCACCTCAAACAGGTTGACAAGCCTGTTTCCACGGTAACTGGATTTCTAGTGACTGTATTAAAATATCACTGTAGTCGTTACATTGGTATATACGAGATCAAAATGGTATGCACGACTATGACGTCTAAGATGCGACTTCCAAGGGATATAGCGTCTGAGCTGCCCGTCGCGACGTTCCACCGTTAGCAAACTTGACAGTGTAGGCGCGGGGTTCGCCGTCACGGCCGTAGTGAACAGCTTCGACTTGAACCAGGTTCCACTTGAGGCGCGGCTGGTTGTCATCCTTGACAAGGCAGACGTCTCCAACGTTTACGGGGCGTGGGCGTCCATTGGATCATCTGTTTTTCGGCCATGTGCAGCAGAACTGGCTCGGCAGGCAAAGGTTGTCTGCGGAGTCGCAGCGTATATTTGATGACATTTAGCAACAACGCGTGCGGCGCCCTCTAGGCTGCTATGACGATCAAGATCAACAAGCGGTGATATTGTGACCATCACTGGAGCAGCAACCGCTCGAAGCTCAGCTTTGACCGAGGAGTCGATAGAGTTCGAAGCATCATAGCGGGGTTGGCTAATTGGCCTCTGGGAGGGCGGCAGCCTTAGCCAAGACGGACCGGTCCACCAGTCCGAGTTGGCGACCAGCTGTTGAGCCGCAACTACTCGTGTTGCAAAGTCAGCGATGTTTTGGTCACCCGGAACGAGGTACCAATACTTTGCGGATGAATTCTTCTGCAGCTCGACGACTCTATTAGCGACAAACGATTTCCAACGCCCCGGGTTCTCAGCCGTCGACCAGTAATACGTGATAGTCGAATCTGTGTACATAAATACTCTCTCGATGTGTACAGCTAGGGCGTCCTCCAGGTAGTGCCGTAGTCGACTTGCGGTAAGGGCGGCGAGGAGTTCTAGTCTAGCGAGAGTGGGTCGGTCCCGACCGCGTGGAGCAAGACGTGATTCCGCCATAACGAGTTGGCACTCACCAGCGCCATCGGGCGTGCAAATCTGCAGATACGCTACTGCGGCGTAGGCAGCCTCGGATGCATCTCCGAATAGATGCAAATGGTAGGTTACGTCGCATGTGTCCGTCGTGGAGCAACAGCGAGGTATTTTCAACTTCAGCAGTGCAGCAATCTCGTTCGTCCACCTCGTGAACTCAGTCGCTATATCGGAGTCCACAGGCTGGTCCCACCAAAGATTTTCATTCCAAAGTTTTTGAATGGTCAGCTTTCCACGGACGACGAATGGAATCAGCCAGCCAAGTGGATCAAAAACAGAGGCCACAATTTGGAGCACCTTTCGCTTAGTAAGCTTTGTAATTGAACAAGACTGTTGGATAATCTCGCTCAGAAGAAAACGAAATACATCGCTTGACGGTGACCAGCTTATGCCCAAAACCTTCAGTACTGTCGTTTCGTCGATATTTAGGGTCGACTGATCGACACCGCGTCCACACAGATGTTCAGCAATAACATGCGAATTGGTTTTCCATTTAGCTAGCGGCATATTTGCTGACGCAAGCCATGCGATCAACTGATCAAAGAACCTAACTGCTTCCGAATCTGTTGCGAAGCAGCCCGGCCCTCATGGTCTCGACGCACCCTCACAGGACGGATTACAAAATGACATCCCCCTATCCAACCGCAGATAGACATGCGGGATAATAGTCAGGGATAGAGCTGATTGAAGGAGAACGGCAGAGACGCCTCTCCCACGGCTTCGATGTAATGCCAAAGTAATACCGAGCCTGGGGGGGTGGGGAGGAATCCGGGTTTAGTGGGTTTGCGAGTCTCACACTAGTCACGCAGGCTGCTAGTGGCGCATGTGCATCATGCATTACCGAAACCTCCCAGAAAGAAAAACAAAGGTATGCGCAGCGTTGAGTCAGGATCTACGTGCTTCAAATGCCTCCGGATTGTAGCCGCGAGGAGAAAACCGCTCGAAGCGGCCCCCCAGGTCACACGTTTCATCTGGAAGCATCTGACCTTCTCGTCGTGAGGTCCCCGCCAAAGAAACCGGAATAGACGACGATCATTGTCAATTAGGTTTATCCGCATGTATGCCTTGGTGATATCGGCAGAGATTGCAATGCGATAAAGCCGGAAGTTGATTAAGAGCTTGACAAGGTCCGGGTTAAGGTTCGGTCCGACGAGAAGGGGGTGGTTTAGTGACGTCTTTCCTGGCACTGATGATGAGCAGTCGAAGACAATACGGAATTTTGACGTAGTCTCCCGATGTCGTTATCACCTGGTGATGAGGCATGAAGAAAGAATCGTCGCAATTGTCCGCGGCCTCAAGGTCAACGTCGAACAACTCCTCAGCATGTCTCCTCGCGTACTAAGGCCTATCACCTTATCGTCATATCGCTTGTACGTCTCAGGATCGCGGCGGAGGGACCGCAGTTTGCTTTCCAGGCGGACGAGAGCTGTGCTTTTATTATTCCATAGTTGCGATATGCTGTCTTTACGTGGTAACGAGACAGTGTACTCTTTGCCATCGTAAGATACATTCTCTTTGAATTGGCGAACGGCGGCTGCGTCGTCAGATGAGAGTCCCGATGACTCGTCATGTAAGCCAAAGTCTTCCAACCTCCAGAGACGCTCGATGTCGCGCGCGGGTTTCGACAACGCGGCCACGCAGCAATGAGCGATGACGTTTGCTACATCACCTTTAATGTTGGCCGACGTTGTTGGACCACCAATGATCCATCCCAACCGAGTCTGTTTGGCAACAAGACCATCAACGACACGTTTTTCGCGGCCAAGGAACGCCAGCTTGTAAAACTGATCAATTCCAACTAGTACGGCAGGAGGTGAGGCCGGCTGCTCGCCATGGAGCGATCGATCCGCAAGGGGGTGGTCTGCCGAGAATCTCTTGATCGCCTCGAGTACACCTGGAGTGCAATCATTTAGTCGGGTTTACGGCAAAAGTCATGCTTGTACGCCAGTATGTCGACGCGTGTGTCGTCATACATACTCTGCAGGGTGAGTTTATAGCGAGCCGATGATATCTTGTGAGTACTGGCAAACGCTTGGATGTTGAGGTTGGTATGATAAACTTGCTGGGCGTCTGGTAAGTGTTTGAGCGCGTCTGGAGTAACAAAAGTCAAACTACTCCCCAAATCCATGAAGACGCGCACAGGAATGCAACCTCCTGCGTTCGTGAGGAACGCAGTTGCCATGTACACCAGAGAATGTTGGTTATCGCCGCACTTGTAAAGATCACTCGCGGCAGCGACTGGATGGTTACTGCAGATAGTTGTGCTGTGCATCGAGGTATAATGAGCTCTCGAGTTACACACTCGGCACCCGACGTTGGGTCCAGCACACTGTGATAGCTTGACGTGGCGAGGACGGAAACACACATGACACCTGTTCTGCTCAAGAAGGATCTTCATCCGTTCTTCGATCGTTAAGTCGGCAGCACAGCGTGACGACGAATGTTTAGCGTCACTGCAGAAGAGACACGGAGCGAACTTGCGTGGCTGTGGTACTGCTACTGCTGACACGGTCGATTTTAAACGGTTGCCACCATGATAGTCCGTTTTCTTCTGCCTCTGCGATGCGTCAGACTGGCGTCGCTCTCGGTTCTCATCGACGTCAGTTAGCTGACCGAGTATCGCTGTCTCTTCGCGCAGTGACGTATACCGGCTGACATAATCAATCAACTGGCGGATCTCGTCAGCGGCCTCAGCGGCAAATTTATCGATACCGCCTGGTACTGAATCATTGTCAGCAGAGCTGCCTGACGCGGAGTGTACAGACGACAATCTCCTATTCTCGGTGAAGTCAAACACAATACTCCACGGGATAGCTGCCCGGAGTGTAGCCTTAAACGACAAAGAATACGTATGCAACGGACTCTCGAGTCCATCCAACGACTGCACTGCGGACTGTACGAAGTTGAGAAGCTGGCGTAAACCCGCAGTGTCAAACTGCGATTTCACTCTTGGCAGTTTTTGCAACGACGCAATCAGTAGCTGCCTGACGATGTCCAGTCTTCCGTAATTGTCTTCCAACAACTTAAGAGCCACCTTGTAGCTGACATCGTTCACCGGCAATGAGTCAACTAGTCGCTTTGGAGGACCACGCAGTAGCTTTCGGAGAGCTACAAGACGATCGGTGGCCGAGGCGCCTGTGCTGCGAGATACCCAGTTATCAAACTGAGCAATGAAAGCACGATAACGCAAGATATCCCCATCAAACACCTCAGGGGACGTGTCGAAAACGGGCGGGGCAGAACTGATGATGAACTGGCTTGGCATCGAGGATGACGATGATGTGGTTGTTGCTGCCGCTGTTGATGTCGAGGGCAAGTCCGTTGTCCCGTTACGCATCACTGGAGCGGTTACTGAATTCAGTTCGTCAATTAACTGTTGAAGAAGTGTTGAACATTCCAGCGCCGCATTTGAATGCTGATCGCTTTCTTCAAACTCGCGATCGAGATCTTCTTCGGGCAAACTACTGTAAGCAACAATCTGAGCGTCGTAGTCGCTCATCGTCTGATACCGTTTTTCGACATTTCGTTGCAGGCCGACCAGCTCGGCCTTGTCCCGCTGGTCTGCCGCGATGTCTCTTATTAGTAGCGCCCGTTCGGCGTACAGTTTTAAACGGTTGCGCTCGATTGTCCGGAAGCGCCGTAGACAGGTGAGTGCTCGATCAGTCATGATCGAGTTGTCGTTGTGAGCAAGATTTCACGAGACACACGACACTCGAAACGCGTGAGCAGCGGGCTTGCTCCTGGTCGATTCACTCAAAGTTCAAAACGACGAAAAACACCCGAAAACATGAAAATAGCAAACGATATCCACACAGGATAAACAAAGGACTCGAATCCTGGTCACGACACCAATGTAGCGTTTCGGGGGAGCCTTTGTTTAAGCGAATTACTGGATTTCTATTTGCTATTTACGGGAGTGAACAAGCCGTTCTTGGCGGTTGGGTACAACGACTGATAAGTCCGTTTATTTCATATATCATACATTCGTAACAGACGGCCGTTAGCGGAAGCAGCGTGTTTGAATCTCTGCCTCCCTCTCCTCATAGAGCACGACGTCAATGAGAGAAGCTTCTGAGAGAGTACGAGCTCCGCTGCCGCAGTGTAGGTCTAACAGGCTCAGAATATTTGTACTATTCAAAGAATATCTGACAATGACAATTTCACCTGATAATTGGTGCACAATCGCGACCGTCATCAGGCGCGTTTTAACTGAGAAAGAGCGGGTTATCCGCATGCGCATGTCGACGTCCTTTCTGGCTACGAGGGGTCGGCGCAACAACTAAACCGGGCTATTACACCCCCCCTCAGTAATTTGTAGTAATGCTAACAGCACTTTCTTGCTGGGGGTAAAGAAGGACATGAGTAGTTTTTAGTAGGTTGCAGCCCTACACTACCGACCCACACTTGAAGCTGAGGACAATTTTGCCGTGGAGACCGTGTGTGCATTCCGCATTTTCCAAATAGTCCTCTCAAAAAATATAGTAAGTACATACGTTACGCTTATATAGGACCTTTGCACTACCTAAACGCATGTCATGCTCTACGGTCTGAGAGCACCAGATGAAGAAATACAAGAAACTTGTTGAAGGGCTGCAGTCCTATGGTTTAAAGCGGTTGGGTTAGAGGTGTTTTCTCATCACGAATGCGAAGGCTTTTTGCTTCGTCTGATTCCTGTTTTGACCGTTGTAACCTGACGACTCTACGACAGATTAAGAAAGCGGAACTGCTAAAGCATTGTCTATACTAGGCCAAATAACGTACGATTTTAGCATTTCATGAATCTTAAAGCTGTGGTCGTTCGGAACTCATTAACAATCTGCGTGGATGGCAGACGGCAGGGTAAGCACACATACACACACCTTATCTATCGCGGCTTATTTCATTGCTAAGCGCAGGTTCTTACGAGGGAATTATGTTTCATTGCGAAATGTTCTAGAGGGATTAGCCTTGCGGGTGACTTAAACTACCAGCCATCGGGCAAGGAGGGGGGCATAATTTAAGCAACATTCTGTCAATTATCTATTAACGCTAGGTCAGCTTTCTGCTAAATGTATATGTCAACTTATATATATATATATATATATATATATATATATATATATATATATATATATATATATATATATATATATATATATATATATATATATATATATATACATACATACATACATACATACGCCCTAGCTAGCTTACAATATATTTACAACAACAAATTTTTTTTTTTTTTAGTCAAATTCGCCGTTGATAGTAACGCGGGACATTGTGCGACATGGTACCTATTGCATTTCAGTTGACATCGCTTCTCTGATCGACTAGACTATTTTTCGATTGAAATATTCCATAACGCTCATTCTTGAACCTTATCGTTTTTTCCCAGCGAGTAGTTTCTTATTATCTTTTTCGGTATGGTGTACTTCCCTGAGTGAATCCCCTGAAGTGCTGCGGCAGTAATCCTGTTTCCGCAAGGCTGAATCCTGTCCCTCTGTCTGAGTTACTAACTGGCATTATACTCGTCAATCAAATGTTTGTAAATGTTTAGACCAGCTGTAACAGAAAAGTTTTGAACGTACGGCCTCGTCAAACGATTTGCGGTTTTCGGAGCTCTGCATCTTTCAATATATCAAAGCTTCTCTTCCTTCTCCCATCTCGCCATCGTTGCGCTAGTAAGCGGGCTCACTAATTCATAAACGCTTGTGAAATCTACGTGAGGCAAGACGACCACTGCCAGCGGTCTGCCAGAACCCTCCAAGCAGACTCAATATGAAGAGGAGTCGATCAACTAAATGAGTATAACTTCCATATGCCACTCTTCCCCCAGAAATGAAGGAGAGTTACATATTAAGGTTAATCCTCTTTCTATATGCGTCCACGGCAAATAAGTTCATCCCAATACTATCCCGACCTACATTCATATGTCGCGACATCGGGCCCGTTCACCATATAACAACGATCTTCCAATATGGTAGATGGATTTGGAAAGATCTAATATTTTATATCAAGAGCCCTTAGAGCAGCAACATAAGCGGACACGTTGAGATACCTAAAGTTTGCCAAACAGTCCTAGTGGTAGCATGGTCACTAACTCTCATCGGTTTGGTTTGTCATCATCTATTCTCAATAAGCAACTCTACAAAAATGGATTAACAACAGGGATATAACCGGCCACATCCCGCAAAATGATAACAATGACTAGCGCACTGGCCCCCTAGACATAATTTCCACCGATTCCACGCGCATGGGCTTAGCATAGGAGGCGCTGCACTTCAACTCCTACTGACGCAATAGCAATAAAACGCTCTGCAATTAACTCTATCTTAGCTACACCTACTTTCGGACTAAAAAAAGATGCATGGTCTTCCCCATTTTTCCTAGCCCGACTTTGAAAGCCAAAAACGCCTTTCGGATCAAATGGCGTAAGGGGTACAAGCCTTCGTCAAAATAAAAATATTGTTCCCATGCTAGACACCCAGGGAGAAGGATAAGTGGAAGGGCAGAGAAGAAAAGTAGAGCACCGTTAGTGCAGCCAGCATGAGACGCATTTTGAGCAGAGTATGAAGGAGCAGTTTTGACGGCTTTGTAGTTGGCTTCGATTTAAAGAAGTGACAGCTCAAAGCGGCAAGCACCGCTGCTGGTGAAATGACGGCTCAGCTGAAGAACAAGCACCAGCTGTGGATTGAAGAATTGCGGCTGTGCCAGAAGAAAGGCCAGAAGAATGACCGGGCTGCCACCGGGCTGGTGGCTTCACCATCCGACAGATTGTAGGTGCTCCTGCAGTCCTTACGAAATCTGTGGAAATTCCTTTAGCATTAGATCATCAACATGAGCAGCAATCACAAGCCAGGTCCGTGCTACAGACCGACGGATTATCATCGCATCATGCTGACTTTGTATTGGTCAGTGATTCCAATGATGCTGCTATGAACGTAGATGGACGTCGCGATGATGTTAAAAGTCTGGATAAAATCATGATTATATGTGAGTAGTCCAACTTCTGCAATATATTGCAGTACACTGAAGAAGAGATGGTAGACCGGCTTGTTGTACATGGGCGGGTTTTGACTTGTGATCGAAAAAATTCGGAAATTATTGTCGACAGCCAGGAAGGATCTACCTCATCGCATCCCGAGAGAGGGTTTCCAGGCTTCGAGCAAATCAGTCAAGTCGTGAAGCATGGTAGCACGATTGACGTCGTTGGAATCGACACTAACGGCAGCAGACCAATAAGCAGCAAAATCACTTCAACGGACTGTACCAGACATAAGTTAAGAACAAAAATATTATTTACAGCGAAACCTATAACTGATGACCCACAAGGACGTTCTGCGGCTGAGGAACCTCCCCGGAAGTTGACCTTGTTGCCAACGCTGACAACCTTGTCCTAACCGCCTAGGCTCGGACTGCAGACCTGCTGCAGAGCCGTGCGAACGAGGCACTTGCTAACGTCGCCCACTGGACGCAAGCGGCGGGACTTGCTCTTGCTCCTTCCAAAAGCAATGCAATTTTCTTGTTGGGCCTTCTGGACCACCCAGGTTCTTACAGGGTACAAGGACTTTTTGTCCAACCTATTTAGGATCGAGAAGGCTCCCTGTCCCACATGTGTCTACTTTTTGTTATATGCGAAATTTGGAAACGCTAATGCACTATCTATACTAGCAACCAACAGCACCTAGTATGGGACTTTCACCCACTAAAAACCTTAATCCTGCCCCCGTCCCCCCCTAGTTCGGAAATGTGTGGCACTACCTCGAGACCTTGTGGGGGAGCCTCGTGCCTCACCGGCTCTCATAGATCTCGTAGTGTTCTCAACTTTCAAATCCGAGGGGATGCGTCGAGCCGTCCTACGGGCGGCTGGGTTGCCATAGCTCCTTGCATGACGTGCGTCTACTGCGGCGAAGGACTCAGTGACGCCCCGGAACACGCCGTATTGAGGTATCTAGCATGGGTAGAGCAGCGCGCACACCTACTGGAGCTTTTAAGGAACACAACAGTGTTTTTTTCAATTCAATTAAATTTTCAATTCAAACAGTTTATTCATTCCAACACACGTTCCTTACAGAACATCCGTGTTTCATACATTGTAGTATTTGTCATCCCAGTTTTCTAAAAATAATAATAATAATAATAATAATAATAATAATAATAATAACAATAATAATAATAATAATGATAATAATAATAATAATAATAATAAAATAATAATAATGATAATAATAATAATAATAATAATAATAATAATAATAATAATAATAATAATAATAGTAATAATAATAATAATAATAATAATAATAATAATAATAATAATAATAATAATAATAGTAATAACCTGCATGTCTTAAAATGTTTAACCTACGGGACCTCATCAAGAATCTACTTCGTATTTAAAGGAAGCGTCACAAGCTCTTAAGAACATATTACGGGAGAAAACAAGGGCCGCCTTATATATTTGCTCGCGCCTCCCCTTGGCTTCTGGGAAACACGCCCGCCGTGATTGTTTAATGGTATACGCAAGCAGTTCCCAGTTAGACCGGGGGACGGAGACACGACTGCTTTTTAGTGGGCTGGAGTTCTACACTGCCGGCCCATGCTTGGAGGGAGCTTCCCTGCCGCGGTATTCCTGGGTGCAACTGCATGCTCCAATTAGTTCTTAAAAAAGGCAGCTGATTCTTGTAGTGAAAGCACTTATGAGAGAAAGTTCGTCACTGAGCAGCATTCGTGGCTCCCCCTATTGCTACTGTCCATCGCGCTGTTTGTTTTTTTACTTTGATCTCTTCTTCGCATTCCTTAAATTCGTGTGACAAGTTGAATTTCCGAAACGCCCATCATCCTCGATCTGTACAAATCTTGCAAGCGTAGAATGGACAGCATTATTCGCAAAATGTGTTGGCATTGAGGAGATGTTTAATAACTGTATCGATTACATACACTTCTTTATCAAGGTTATCACTCTCCAACAAAATAATAATACCAATCCCATCATGTTATATGCATACTTAATATGAGTGGAATTAATGTAATGATGACTTATAATGTTATTGCTGGGCCATAATTGTACACTTTCCGGAGATCATCTTGTGGTAGGCAAGTTTCCTCTGAGTTTCCCTGATTAAAGATCAAAGATGCAAAAAATCGTTACATTACATCGTTTTAATCAACTTCCCAATTGGGAAGTTGATTTAAAACGATCTTTGATCGCTGATCTCATTGAAAATGATTTAGTGTAATGATTTCGTTGACATAAATCAGCATAGGTTGCCAGGGCCGGTCCAGAGGAACGTTAATTCTATCTATAATCCACGATTGGAGCCTACCAACCATCAGGCAGGGAGGGGGGCATAATTTAAGCAACGTTTTTGTCAATTATCTATTAACGCTAGGTCAGCTTTCTGCTGAATGTATGGGTCAGCTTATATATATATATATATATATATATATATATATATATATATATATATATATATATATAAGCAGACAACATATATAAATACATGCATATAAATACAAACATACACACACCCTAGCTGGCTTACAAGATATTTACAGCAACAAATTTTGTCAGTCAAATCCGCCGTTGATAGAAACGCAGGACATTGTGCGACATGCATATCTATTGCATTTCAGTTGATATCGCTTCTCTGATCAATGAGACTATTTTTCGATTGAAAAATTCTATAACGCTCATTCTTTAACCTTATCGTTTTTGCCCCAGCGAGTAGTTTCATATTATCTCTTTCGGTATGGTGTACTTCCCTGAGTGAATCCCCTTAAGTGCTGTGGCAGTAACCCTGTTTCCGCCAGGTAGTGCTTACGTACAGAGCGTGACAACCATTTGTACGGGTGTTCCTCTGTCTGAGTTACTAACTGGCATTATGCTCTTGAATAAAATGTTTGTAAATGTTTAGACCAGCTGTAACAGGAACGTTTTTAACGTACGGCCTCGTCAAACGATTAGCGGTTTTCGGAGCTGTGCATCTTTCAATATATCAAAGCTTCTCTTTCATCTCCCATCTCTCCATCATTGCGCTAGTAAGCGGGCTCACTAAATTATAAACGCTTGTAATATCGACGTGAGGCAAGCCGGGCACTGGCAGCGCTCTCCAAGAAGAACCCTCCAAGCAGACTCAATATGAAGAGGAGTCGATCAACTAAATGAGTATAACTTCCATATGCCACTCTTCCCCCAGAAATGAAGGCGAGTTACATATTGAGGTAAATCCTCTTTCTAAATGCGTCCACGGCAAATTAGTTCATCCCGATATTATTCCGACCTACATTCGTACGTCGCGACATCGGGCCTGTTCACCATATAACAACGAATTTCCAATATGGTGGATGGATTTAGATAGATTTAATATTCGTTTGACTTGTATACCTAAGTACACATGTCCCCCTTTTATATCAGGATCTCTTAGAGCAGCAGCATAAGCGGGCACGTTGAGATACCTAAAGTTTGCCAAACAATCCTTGTGGTAGCATGGTCACTAACGAAAATGAATGCATTCCGTTCGCTGCGAGGATGCCGCCAGGATCGTGCCTTGACTCCCTGCACAATTTTCAGAATATACATCCTTGAACTCCCATGAATGATTCTACAAGACGTCACTCTTATTTGCGAACGCTTTAAAAATCTACTCAGCAGTCGATAACCCCACAAATAGCACTCAACTAACAATTCCCAATATCGAAAGCCGGTGTTGTGAGAATAGAATGCAAACATTTGTGCGTAAATAGGCCGTGGTGTCATCGAATGGCAGTTCGCGACTGTATACACTCGGTACCGACGCAGTACCGGTAATTGAATCTTTTCGTGATTTTGGTGTGATTGTGATTTCTAAACTATATATCTCTAAACATATTACTGCCACCGTCACTAATAATACGAGCAACAATTATGTAATTCCATAATTAGATGTTTCATTTTTTAAATTTCAGATTTTTCTGTGGATTTAAACAAAAAACGAATCTTACCCAAATTCCGTTACTGCAGCCAATTGGGCTTCTTATATGAAAAATTATGAAAATGACAATGAGAGGGGACAGGCCAAATTTACGAGACGGGTATCAAATAGATGTATATTCCTCGTGAAAGCGCATCGCTTGTGTCAATACAAAGTTTACATGAACGATGTGATTTATCACCGTATGAAAAGTTGTGTTGCCTCTGGACTGACCAGACCATAACTAAACAGGCAAAAACCCAACGGTAGAAACCAAAAAGGCCTCTGGGAAACGGTCTGGACAGGGAAAGTTAAGCAGGCCTGCTGTCCTTTGGATGGCAGCACGTTCACGTGTCCTCTCTCGTGTTACCAAAGGCCGTATAGGCAGACTAGTGACACAAAATTGATGAAGCAGCCCTCCAGTCCACCTGTTTCTTCGTCCTTCGGCTGTTCCTCATCGCCTGATCCGCGCCATCCATGCATTAATTACTTTCTCTCATCTTGGCGTGTGCAAGGCGATCCCCGACTGATGATCGCCTTTTGTCCCTACTATGCCGCCGATACTGTGCATTTGTCAACCTTTCCGTACAGATGAAAAATGAGCTGTTGTGGTTACGCAAGTAGACACGACGCGCATGTGTATTTTGTTCCACAGTTTATAAGGTAGCCTTTTGTAGAATCGGAGGCGTTCACGAACA
>QVRM01003279.1:0-30105 GCA_003439945.1 Dermanyssus gallinae | reverse complement strand
GGCCCCTTATGTATTCGTTGATAACTCGCCAGTCTTTTTTCTTGTCCCCGACAAACTTTGCCTTGAAGTAGGCATCCTTTGCGTGTCTTAGTTGTAACTTAATTTGGTTTCTAAGCCGGCAGTGTTCCTGTTTTAGGCCTGGGTTTATTTTAGTTCTTTCGAAAAGGCTGTCTCTTTCTCTCATTTTTTTTAGTATGCTCGGTGTTATCCACGGCTTGAGGATGGTCTTTTTTGCGCGTGTATGACCTTCTTTTGTATAGTATGTGGCTTTTTGCTGGCATGTTTGTAGTGAGGCCTGGATGATCTTACATATTGCTTCTGGGTTCTCTTCATGACCTAATAAATCGATCCACTTGATTTTCCGCACTTCATTCGCAAATTTCTTGCTGTTTATGGATTTGGGTGGTGTCCGGTTTTTTTGTTGTTTAAATGTGGTTGATGTTATGTCTAGCGTTAGCAGAATAGCACGGTGATCAGACACGCCTCTGGTACTTTGTAACTCGATATGAGCAACATCGATTGATCTCGTTTTTGTCAGTACATGATCGATTGTAGTGGCGCTATCTGCCGTAACTCTTGTGTGGTCTGTTTTTTGTAGTATAAAACCTTCTTCTGACAGGGTGTCCATGTACGTCGTGCTGATTTCTGATGATTTGCTAACATCAATGTTTGAATCTGTAAGAATTATTGTGTTTTGTGAATTGTCTGATTTGCACATCATTTGTAGTTCTTGAATGAACAGTTCTGGTGAAGAAAAGCTTTTGTTGGGTGACCTGTAGATGCCTATTAGTAGTAATGTTGTGTCTGTTATTGTTATTTTTACAGAGCATATATCTGCGTTTTGCATTTGTACTGCTACCTGTGTCGTATCGTATTTGTCGTTATAAATAATGCGACTCCTCCTGCTCTGCTTTTGCTCTCAGGTGAAAAAAAGCTCTTGTAACCATCTATATGTATGCTGTTTAGGGAGTCTTCTCTCCCCCAGGTCTCCGTGAGGACCAGTGCATCGTGTGCTGTTTTCGTTGACAACATTCCCAGGAGGAGGTCGAGATTTGCTGAAATACTTCTGATATTCAATAAATAAACTCTAAATGATTTACTGGCTTCCTTATTTATACCTACACTATTATTAAATGGATATTGTTGACATGAAACGTTTTCTTCCATGCATGTGCTATTTCCCCGAAATATGTGGTTATATCAAGTTGTCGGAACGTGAATACACTTGGTTGAGAAAAAAAGGAGACATGTATTGCATAGATTTTACAGTCTCTGTAATAGTCTGTCGTGGTGCTTAGTTTGTCTTCTCAGCATTCAATCTCTTGGGGTCTGAATATTTTGTAGGTGTGGTTTCAAGTGGTCTTTTTTCTCCGTTTTTCTCTGCGGTTGTGTTTTCCCGTTTTTTTTCTAAATCATTTGTGTATTCTTGTAATCCAGCCAGTGATTTGATCTGCGTCTCCTCTCCAGACTCGTGTTTAATATAGATAGAGCAGTTGTGTATGTTTGTTCTGGTGTGTATGTTATATTTGCTCTTCAGTTATTGCATGCCACTTTTAGTTGGTATAGTTGCGGGGCGATGTTAGAGCTGGCTGTGATGGTGGTTTGAGCTGTTCCGCTGCTACAACTGCCGCCGGTGGATTCATTGTTGTTGTTTGAGGTTCCTGGTGCGGTTTGGTAGACCCCGCTAAGGGTAAGTGGTCTGGCCCTGTCTCCAATACGGTTTATGAATTTGCGGGCATTTTCTTCAGTGTCGAGTGTGGCTACTATAGCGCTGTTGGCTTTTACGTAGCTTCTCCTCCTCGCTTTCACTAACGAAACGTTGTCAACACCAGCAGCACTGATCAGCTGTTTGATTAGGCTAGCAGTCGTGGCGGACGACTCCTTGGCGGGACCAGGGATGTTGTGTATAACAACATCCCGCAGTAACTGTGACTGTTCGAGTTTCAAAAGCCGCTGGCCGTCAGCGCTTTCCATTGTTTGGCTGCTTTCCACTTTGTCAAGCCGCTCTGTTAGTTTCTGCAAGTCTTCTTGAATGGTGTCAATTTGTTTCACTTTAGCAGTCATTTCTGCCATTTTTGTTGTAATTTCTGCAATATCATCGTGCATTTTGGGAACAGTTGCAACGGCGTTTTTTATCTCCGACAGTTGATTGTGGATGGATGCTAGTGCCGCGGTAGTGGATTGTTGAGATGGTGATTGTGCGGTGCCCTCGCATACTTCGCAGAGCCACTTCCCTCGTGGTTTGGTCTCTGTAGGCAGGTCCCAGCACGTTGGATGTACAGTGGTCTTACATACCTTGCAAACCATGAGCATATTGTCGGTGGAGCTTTTCTCGCAGCACAACTCGCACTTAAGCACCATTTTTGTAGGTGATTTGTGTCACTTAAGGTGTCAAGAAACTTGATTTTTCACTATTTTCGGGGAGCCGGTGTGGTAGCGACCTACTCCGACATGTGTGGATGGATGAATGTTAATGAAGGTTATGTGTGTTAAAACGACGCTCGACAGGGTAGCGGAGAGTCCAAGCGATATGCCGCTGGAAGTTGCATGAAGTCGTCAGCGGTGGATGTTCAGTCGTGGTAGAGAGCCGAAACAGGGCAACCGATCGCCGATTTCGAGAAAAGAGACTTAACGGCCAGCCACAGGTCGGAAGTATAGTACTGGCAGGAGCAGTACTGATGTTAGTTAGCACTAGTAGTAATAGAAACAGTGGCAGTGGTGGCAGGGGAGTTCTTATGCTGTTCGCTTTGATACTCTATCCTTCCTAAAACTATAACACGCTCGGCACCTTTACAACACTCGCTCCTAATTACGAAGACGGCAACGGCCTATTGACAAATAAGCAATTCCCAGGGAAGCAACAATCTAGAAAGACCCATGTATACAAAAATGCATATAAACAAAACGAGGCGGGAAATGCGGCGACGTAATGAAATAATGACGAATATAATATATTGGAAGATAGATAAAGAATCGAAACGTACGTTAGGCCGGGTCATTTTATCTGGGTCATTAATTTTTCTTTGGTATAGAATGCAGTCGACCTCTTACATTCTAAATATCTGCAAACTGTCTCTGGGTTGTGCTCCAAATTTATTAAATAAAATGTTTTATTGTTCTACGCAAATTGAAGTACTTGCTCTGGAGTACACTGCTCAGCCACTGTGGTTAGTTTTACAAATAAGAACTTTGTAAAGTTGCAACAATGCTATGGTCTTACCAACCGTACTTATGATGAAAATCGTGATAATAAAATATTAGTTGTTTTTAAATTAAAATAGTTTTTTTGCTTACATTTGAAATCTTGATTGAATTCTGCCAGCAAAGTGGAACTTTGTTGTATTGCGTCTACTGGACGAGAAAGCGAGCATCTAATGGACCTTTATTTGGACTCAATGTTTGAGAATTCGGGAACGACAAATCATTCTAGACACGCAATTAACACGCTGGAACAATTAAGAACTTAGGTAAAATCGACTGCAGGTAAGTGCGACCTCTGGTTGGCACCTTGGCTTGCCAGTTTCCAGCCATGCGTGCGGCCCCACCAACGTGTAATAATACTATGCGTACAGTTAAGCCGTATTTATAATAAGGTAACGACTCTTCCTAACGCGACAACCGCGTTGCAGTACCTACTGCTGGCTGGACACCTGCATATACGGCTCATTCAACTTTTTGTTCTAATGCCACTCGTTGACGCCAATCTCCTTTCTCATCAAAGCAACCTGGCTGTCATTGCGCTGCCTACTATTGTCAGCGTGACATTCCAGGCGGCTACGAGGATGGAGCTTCCCCCCTTAGTAAAACCTCTTAACCGAGCGCACGGATGAGAAGAAGAGATTTGCATTTTAACGCTATTTTCATATGTACCCTACAAATTCAGCCGACAAGTCTGACTTGCTCCCATCGACGCTCTCCTTGATAACACCACTGAGAGAATTGGGCTTTGCTCTTGATGTCGTAACCATATGCTCATGACTCGTCCCCAGAAATCATCCTCTAAAATAATCCATGGTCTTCCGCTACCGCTACTGAGGGTTCAGTTCAAAGAATTCCCGATGGGCGTTTATTTACTGGAAATACAATGTGTTAGAAACGAACTTCGCAGCCAATCTTCAGACGCATAAAGTATCGGTCAAAACCGTTACAACTGATCCATAAGATATCTCCAATTTCTTAGCTATCTCCCTGATAATAGTTCGGTGATTGTTAAATACGATATCACGACGTACGTTTTTCAACGTTTTCTTTTGCTATTGGCGCCTGTCCGAACGGCTCTCGTTCTTGATTTTTCATCTTCATTGCTTGATCATCATAGGCACTTCGCAATATTGCCACCATTTTAGAACATCTGATTTGGTTTTTAACACATAACTTGATGGATGCCTCTCCATCTAAAACTCCTGTAAAATCACCGAACCTCGTTTTTTTCACTTCTTTGAACCAAACTCAAACAACGAATGCTGTTGCCGATTGGCGTGAAATGCGGTTTGTGCGTAGCAGATAAATTGGTTTTGGTCCGGCGGCAAATCTCAAAGTAGAAGAACTTTACCGATCCGCCCGTCAATAGATGTCCGAACGGAACCTTGAGGTGGTTCGGATAATAATAGTAGCAGAAAATCCTAGATTGCTTCAGAGAGTGACTACAGGAGATGACTCATGGGTTTATGGTTACGGTGTCGAGACCAAGAGCCAATCCTCCTAATGGTGTCTCCAAGAGGATGTGGATTGAAAAAGCTCAAACAGAGTATATCCAACAACCAGGTTCTTTAGATTGTTTTTCGTCTGCAAGGGATTCATCATTTTTACAAGCCACTTGATTTTACGATCAATAAGAAACACTACCGCAAAATTCTAAGAATATTTCGCGAGCAAGTCCGACGCAAGAGGCCTGAACTCTAGGCAGGTAACACTTGGATCTTCCATTGCAATATACCGACGCACACCTCGTTATTGATTTTCAAATGCTTGATGAAATATTTGAAAATATATTTAAGCTTTATAATTTCCGATTTTATTTGCCAGACTGGACTCCGAGCAGCGTTTTGCGGTTTCCATGGATAAAACAAATTGAAAGGACAACGTTCTGAGGCAGTAGAGGAGATCAAGAAAAAATCGCAGGACCAACTCAATTCTATTTCGAAGAACAAGTTTAAAAATGTTTTGAAGGTTGGAAAAGAAGGTGGCACGTGCATTGCAGCGGGTGATAGACATTTTGAAGGAAACAAGAATTTTGAAAAAAATTAAAAATATTATTTTTCTATAAATATGTAGCAGAACTTTTAGATCAGCCTTAGCAGATAGCAAACTTGGGAGCTATCCTCACTCTCTCATCATGCCACACCACTGACGGACCGCAAACGCCTCAAGTTATTGTAGATATCTAAAGTGTGAAAAAAATCCTTAACAATATATATATATATATACATATATACATATATATATATATAACAACAGAACCTACGATAGGCTTCCTGGATTGTGCGATTTTCAAATAGACGCAATAAAAGCAAAGAACAAGCAACGCGTACTCTTAAGAACATATACTGTGTCGACTTCCACATATTTCCAGATGAATTTCAGAATGCACCGACAAAATTATTATTCATAAGTTTGATTTAGCTGTTTTTTTGTTCAAAATTACCCCGCCTTCTACGGGCTTGGAATTGCCGTGAGACATATCGTCAGTGCATTGATGGCCGGACATGTTGAGATGTTGGGGGGAACCCCTTCTGGCAGTATGGCTGTTGACTCTCATCGGTAAAGTTTATCATCTATTCAGCATCGCTCGACATAAAATTGACCAGTGCATAGTGATAGCCCCCTAGACTATGCCGTCTCGTTATTATTTATCAGTATAGCATGATCAATAATGAGATTCCGGCTCGCGGCTAACTGCGTACTAATTAATCTATTGGGCTTCGGCCATTGTCATACAGCAATATATATATATATATATATATATATATATATATATATATATATATATATATATATAGTCAAGCCAGCTAAAAGCGGCTGTTCATAACCCGTTTGCGTGCTGGATGAAGGAATCATATTCTTGGCCGACAGGTCTTGTAGGCCTAACTTCGTCGACCACTTCTTCAAACGGTCATCTCGGTGAGAGGATTCAAGAGGGGCCCAGTGTTATTTAGGGCACGCTAAGGCAAGTCAAAGCTGTGCAGGGTTGTCGTGGGCTCAATTTGTTCAGTGATGGCAAAGGGCACGCAAGCTACTTCCTAAACCGTAAGCCTTGATTTGCCTTAATATATAATTGCTCGTTTTGAGCTAATTGTGTTGTGAAATCCTTCTAATAATGTCGAATCGTGACCTGATTGAATCGTGCGATCATTGATGACATCCAACCATGTATAAGCTGCAAGTCTAGATACGGCAGCGTTTAGTATACGACATACTGAAATTATTTGGACACGTAAGTTTTATATGAGGGCTAGGTCAGCTCAGTGGCAACTATCGGCACGTTTTAGACAAGGAGACCTAACATAACAGCACAAGGAGTTGGACCCGTCAGTTACAAATTGAACGTAAGCAGTCTCGGCATTTCATCTTGACTAATTGTTACGCCTCTCGCCAAAGTTTTGCGGCAACGTTCTTTAAAAATAGACAAAGGATAATTGCACGGCTACGTAGAGTGACTCGGTGGCGCAGAAGAAACCATAAATCCCTCACTTGCTTCCACAGAGAAACGTCATCCATAGATGGATTTGCGGTTGCACCACAACCTTCATATAACCCACCTTCGTCGATGCTTGTCTGACAGTCGTAGCAGTAAACGTGAACAGATTTTTTTCTTCTTTTTTGTTTTCTTTTTCGAGATGACCGAAGTAAAGAACTGCAACCAGCTCCGTGAATCAGAAATCCGTTTATTTTGACCTTTATGGCTATACGACGTGCGTTCAAAAAGTATCGCGACTTTTAAATTTTCGCGGGTTACGTATATTCGAATTTCGATTTTTTGTGGCGTTATGTTAGTACTCATGTCTCTCACTTATGCCGACAAGCTCGGCCATTTTGAATGTTCACTTAATTGTTGACAGCTGCTTTGCTTGCACGTGTTTTGGATCGTCTTCGATTTTTACCTATTCAAAAAAATGGATCAAAGAACCTGTATCAAATTTTGTGTGAAAAACGAAATTAAGTGCGCGGATGCATTCCGAATGTTGACTGTGGCATACGGAGAAGCTACCTTGGACCGAAGCAACGTTTATCGGTGGTACAAAATGTTCTCAGAAGGCCGAGAAGATGTGAACGACGAAGAGCGTGCCGGACGCCCGAGCACTTCAACAACAGACGAAAAAATTAATGAAGTGGAGAAAATGGTATTGGCCAATCGTCGAATCACCGTTAGAGAAGTTGCTGAGGACCTAAACATATCGATTGGCTCGTGCCATTCGATTTTTATCAATGATTTGGGCATGAGACGGGTCGCCGCGAAATTCGTACCAAAATTGCTCAATTGCGACCAAAAACAGCATCGCATGAACATTGCTAATGAGATGTTGGACTCTGTCCGCGACGACCCAAATTTGCTCCAGAGGGTCATAACTGGTGACGAATCGTGGGTTTATGGTTATGACGTGGAAACCAAAGCTCAATCATCTCAATGGAAGCTGCCGCACGAACCAAGACCGAAAAAAGCGCGCCAAGTTCGGTCGAATGTGAAAACTTTGCTGACAGTTTTCTTCGATTGCAGGGGCGTGGTGCATCATGAGTTCTTGCCACAGGGTAGAACGGTCAATAAGGAATATTACCTGCAAGTTATGCGCAATTTGCGCGAAGCAATCCGCCAGAAACGCCCGGATTTGTGGAAGAACAAAAATTGGCTTTTGCACCACGATAACGCCCCTGCTTACACATCGTTACTTGTGCGCGAGTTTTTGGCCAAAAACAACACACTAATGATGCCGCAGCCACCGTATTCCCCAGATCTGGCCCCCTGTGACTTTTTCTTGTTCCCTAAACTGAAGAGGCCCATGAAAGGACGACGTTACGCTACGCTTGACGAGATAAAGACGGCATCGAAGGAGGAGCTGAACAAGATTAAAAAAATGGTTTTTTGAAGTGCTTCGAAGATTGGAAAAACCGTTGGCACAAGTGTATAATATCTCATGGGGATTACTTTGAAGGGGACAAAATAGATATTCATGAATAAATGAATATTTTTTGAAAAAACACAAAAGTCGCGATACTTTTTGAACACACCTCGTATGTGTTACGGCATTGTATTTAGAAGGACGTGCGTTCACGCGCATTACCAAAGTGCATTCACTTGGAACATAAAACAAAATAAAAATATAAAAGTGACAAACACCGCTAAATAAAGTCGTCGGACGGAGTTGAGTACGGTTGCCTGACGCGCAATAGGCGTAAAATGATATAGAAACTTGCACCGGCACGTTTAATCACTACTTCGTGAGAGCAAATCCGCCATGTGGAGTGCATGTCGATGATAAGGCTATCGCTCCCATGGGTAATTCCTAAAGCCGCAAGCAAAATAAACTAGTAGTCTACGGAGAGAGAGAAGGAGGGAGATATATACGTCGTGGTCGGGCCGGTCGGGCGAATTGACGCTCGAGGCTTGTTAAAACAGAATCTAGGTCTAACATCATCATTATTCTGTCGACGTCCGGGCTTTGTCTAATCTGCCTGTGTGGTGACGATCCGACAACAAACCACCGCGCAAAAACCCATCTGCCGCGCTAAAGAAGAATTTCGTTAAAATTTTGCCCATACGGAAAGCATATGCGTAAATATGTATGTGTGATTGCGTACAGGTCTACGTTTCCGTATTTGTCTACGTCCATGCTTGTTGGATGACAGGGCGTAGATTACTTAGTACCTATAGCCTATATAATTGTGAACCAGAGACAGAGACAGTGGGACACATACAATTAGTTGCTCCTGTCGGCATTATCGCGGTCGAGTCGGGCGAGCTAATCCCTACTCTCAGATCGACGAATTCTTTGCCAAAAATTCATCAGCTAGCGTGGGTGTTCCAGCTCAGACTCCAGTGGTCGTCAGGAGAAGAGCAGCGACCGCCTAAAAGGTAACCCTCTATGTTGGCACGGCACAATCATCTGCCGTAGCCCTCCCGTTCGCTCTCTCGCCTTCTCTCGCGTAAGCTAAATCCGATACCGCGGCACGGCGAAATGCGACGTGCAGATTCTATTAGCTAAAGCTCATTAAAACCCGACCCATGATTCCCTATGTAAAGTGTGACTTCTGCCGCGCCCTACTTCGTGGTCGAAATAAGCACCGGCCGGATTACACACTATCATTAGAACACACAAACACATGTACGCACAAACACACAAGCACATGTACGCACAAACACACAACGCTAAGCATAGCTCTGCCAGCACCACGACTCGCACTACCACAGTTACTTGGAGGTCCACGATGATTGCGTACTTTGAAGTACTTTTCCGCGTATGTACAGAGACATCAACGTTGATGGGCATTACTGATTTAAGAATTTACCTTGAATGTCAGAGCATAGCGTATAAGAGGAATGTGTGGCCTTTTGAAAACAACCAGCGGCTATTCGGCAGCGACCACAATAGTCAACTGGTTCGATAGATAGGTGAGAACTATGCTGTTGGTGGTCGGACATTTTCATTCCTACGCGTAACTAAATCAACGGATAGCCTCTCAATCAACGGATAGGACCGTTTTCGTGTGCTATTCCTATATATATATATATATATATATATATTTCTCTTCCTTGCTCTCTCGTCTTTTCGGTATCTCATATTTTTCCTTATTACTGTCCCTCTAAGAGGGCGATTGGTGGTAAATATAATTGCGTCATGTCACAACAACCTATATACACACTGCAGCCGGCCGGAGGAATGAGAGGAAACACAATTACTCATCGACTTGTTAGAGCCCATCGACATGCCCGCCACGGCAATTGCCGCAATATTTCGCACTATGCCCATCTTTGTCGCGGTCACCGTCCATGCGATCGGTTACGGCATCATGTGTGTCATCATGCCTACAGACACCATAATCAAGCCATCCACGTCTGCCGCCTCGAGAAGCAACCCGAAGAATAGATTAATACATAGATGGGCTATCGTGGGCACGGGGTGTCGGTCGATCTTGGACTGCTGCAGCAACAGCAGTAGCACCACCACCA
Organism: Dermanyssus gallinae; assembly: GCA_003439945.1. NCBI lineage: Eukaryota > Metazoa > Arthropoda > Arachnida > Mesostigmata > Dermanyssidae > Dermanyssus > Dermanyssus gallinae. Next base: position 19,943 of record QVRM01003279.1, on the reverse strand, counting down.
CCTTCCTTTCTGGGCCATGTTTCCGTCTTGTTTGTTATCGAATTCACCAGACGTATGCAAGCGATCGTTTGCACATTGTACGACGAACCAAGGAACATACGAGCAGGCGACTAGCATAGCCAGCGACTAAAGAACAACGACAATCATACCCGGCAAACTTAGCCAGCAGTTAATCAGCCTTTGGCCGGCCATCACCTGCTCTTTGAGACGTCGGGCCAACAGCGACGGCGAGAGCAGACCCCGCTACGGCACCGGTCGTCACAGTAGAACGCCTATAGGCATGGCCAGTGTAGGAGGCCCTAGAGCCGTTAACGACGCGCCGCACCTCTGGGGGCCTTCAGCATGCATTGAACGAGTCAAGGCGGACAGCCGCCGTTTCCGATGTTCAGCAGAAGGGAACTGTGGGAAAGAATGGATGCGGTGGAAAAGTTGTGCCAGAAACGGCGGAGGGGGGGGGCTGGAGGAGGGACGAGGTAATAAGGAAAAACTTTGCTGCCTTCCGATGCTGCTTTGCTAAGGGGGGGCACTGCGGGTGGGCGGACGGGATAGCGCGCTCACGGCCAAGCAAGCGGCCCGCGAAGAACCGACGCCAATACGATGAGAACGCAGGGTTTCCGGAAAAACAGCAGTAAAAACGGCGGGGCTTCGACTGCTGTAGCTGGTGTTAGTGCCGGCAGCGGCCGGCTCGGTGGCGTAAAAGCTTTTACACCTGCTCTCCGGCGTGGGATATCGCTACGAGCAAATGGATTTGTTGCCTACTCTGAGATTACTGTCTGAGAGGCAGCATCGGGACGAAATGCGTTCCGCGTTTTACTGTATATCTATGAATATTCGTTTATACATCCATGAAGATTCTTATATATATATATATATATACACGGCAAAAAAGTTCAAATATCCAGTTAGCTGAAAAAAGTCATCTGAGTGTCTCGTAGGTGCACATAAGGGTTTGTTTCTTCTTAGATCCTGCTTCTCGAGAGCACGGCTAAACCACCTGTTCCGTGAAATTAACTTAGCAGAAGATGCCAATCTTTTGGAACAGTTTAACGCTCAAACGTTGCAATCCCTCTCCACGTTGCTTAATTTAAATCTACCACAAGTAGCTTGCAGGCAAGCCCTTCTACCCGTGACAACAGGAGGCCTAGGCATTTTAGACGCTGTCTCATCGATACAAAGCGTTCTTCGTTCTACATGTTCATATACCTATGAATATATATATATATATATATTCATATACCTATGAATATATATATATATATATATATATATATATATATATATATATATATGTGTGTGTTTTTGTAACATTCAAAATAGCTCCCGTCCACTGCAATGCAATTGTGCCGCCTCCTATCTCACTCTTCGAAACATTTTGTAAACGTGTCCTTTGGAATCGAATTTTCCTTCTATAGCCTTGAAATTTGTTTTCCATTTGATTTTTTTGTGCATGGGAACAGGAAAACCTGCATAGCGGCAGGTCCGGCAAATATCAAACCATGTGGCAGAAATCCTGGTCCTCTTATAGTCGAAAAAGGACGGTTGAAAGAACCTTGGTGTTGTCTCAACAGTCGTTGAAGTATTATCAAAGAGACCCCGGATGGTAACTCGGCGATTGTAATGTATGATATCAAAATTTTTTCAACGTTTTTTCTGTTATTAATGCCAAAGGCCTTCCTGAACGGGAGTCATCTTCCGTCCTTTCACGTCCCTCGCGAGATCGACAATGCCACATATACAAAGTGTTTTAGGACACTGCCTGACCACCATAAGCAGTTCATAACATTTCCACCATTTTAGAACTTATGAGTTGACTTTTAGCATAGAACTTGATGTAAATTCGTACCCCCCCCCCCCATATTCGGCTCCTTGAAAAAAATCGAACCTCGTCTTCTTTTCTCACTTTCTTGCACCAATTTTACACAATAAGCGCCGCCAATTATTGGCGCGTAATTTGGCCTATGTGTACTATGTGGCCTATGCGGAAGACTTTGGTGGTTTCAGTTCAATTTTTAAATCTCAAAGTACTTTTTTCAGACTGACCCTCAGCCAACATTTAACGTCCACGGGACTACTTTTGAAGGGCGATATATATATATATATATATATATCACCCAACCGCCAGTTCAGTCACAACAGCCTGCCTAAGGTCCGACGCGAACGGCCAACGGAGATACAAGACTCCCTTACCGCGGATCAGTGTTCGGGAGAGGTTGTGTGCAAACTTAGAAATTCTTTCGGCTCCCGTAACCATATCCGACAAGCTAATCAATCACTATTCGCCCAGCTGGGGACGTTTGATCGCCGGAAACAATTACGTGAGTCAAATCTGCGTCATATCATTAGCATCATGTGAAGCATCAAAGCTAAATAGGGCGTAATTCCAATACGATTAGTAACGCCTATCTTGGTAGACCCGTAAAAGATCGCAAAATTACCTAGGCAACCGTGCGGTCACCACCTACCGGCTCCACGAATGGATCATGTTAGCACTCCGTTGCGGCGTTTTGCCTACGTCGCTTGGGTATGGTTTGTATTTTGTGGCATTGGACAGCCGTGTGTCAAAATCCTTGTTATATTCTTGAGCGAACTTCTACTCACAGCGCGAATACTGTGAAACGGTTTATGGATAGAAATGTTGGCTTTAGAGTGCCTGAATTGAATTGTATGTTTCTAAGATTGAATTCTAAAGTGGGTGGCCGTAAGTTCGACATTTAGCAGGAGCGCACGAAGCGCGTCTTAAATATGTTTTCAAAAGGGAGCATCCACCAAGCTACTCGGCGGAGGCTTTACGATTGCGATGTATTATAAGGATAAACGCCTCTTTTCTAACAAATATTTTTTTCTTGTTCCAATCATATAATTTGGTAGACCTTGTAAATAAATGACTTTTGGAAACTCAAAAAGTACATCTATAGGAGCCACCAGAACCCCGATTTCCCATATATATATATATATATATATATATACAACCCCCGTCGGGTACACGCATAAACCACATTGTTGTTTCTTATTGCTCAAAGTTCGCCAACCTCCAGCCTGTGGTTCCCGGAACTCTGCTCTTCTTCTCCATCGTCACCCGGTTCTATTATCTCTTTGCGACAACCGCTCGCGCCAACTGCTAAACAGCTGGCCGAGATAGTTTCAAACCCACGTAGAAGTCATAATAAGCTTGACATTAATCTCGTAGCTAGCGGTTCATGACGCAGTAGATGTAAATTCAACATTCGACTTTTTTAATAATATTCTGCGGCTTATATACGAACAGCCTGCCTCCGATAATTAGGGCAAATTTGGTTAGTTTTTCTCGCATACATCGTACGATGATTTTGGTGGTGGACAATCAACCGGTTCGGTTAAGGAACCTAAGTTCTGTCTCGCAGTTTTCCGTACGCGTTAGCTACTTTCAGTTGTCTTGAGCACGACTACCTTCTGCTGGGTTGGTCCGCGCCGGCTGTTCCTATCAGGACGGAGACGGGTGTTACGCCCCTAAGGGTAGTATTCCCTCAAGTCTCGGTTGCCGGACCTTTTATGTGTCTTGACTTTACGAATTTGATTCTATGGGAAATCCAGGTGCTAAACCTTACAGCTCTGCTACAGCGTTTGCTGATTACACGATGCTAGTGCTTGGAGTAAGTCAACGGAATTTTGATACGGATTTGCACCAGTCGCTCCTAAATGTTGACAATACAATTGGCGTTTTTCAATACGCTTCGTTCGCTAAGCGTTCGAATGCTAACGATAGAATTCAATAATCTGTTTTGTTCATCGGCGCTACTGACTGCTTACCTGACAACCTGCTACCTAGAGCACAGAACAACTGAGCTCTCGCAAACCGCTAGACGCCTACGGCTAGTTCTCCAGGAAAACATGAATTGGCATCCTCCGACATTGATCATATCGCATCCAAGTGCTATGCTGTAATCTCTGCGCTGCGTAGAATGAAATTGCTTGTGGTCTCCACACAGGTTTCTACCTATGGTGCTGCTACAAAATAATGCACTAAGATACATTTTGTCTAGGATACGAAGGAATTCGGTCCGTGATTCATTCAGTCGATTTGACCTACTCACGGTGGAAAAATATGTACGCTGCAGGCTTCTATATTAGCATATCAAATTTCGCGAGATTTTGCAACTACGGGGATCGCGTTTCCACAAGTTTCCTACTACGTTCTACCGCCGGTCGAACATCAGCCAGACCCGCAACAACTTCCGCAGTGCCGAAAGTATCCTTAAAGTCTAGTCAGCACACATTTGCACACCGCCTTTCCAAAACCTGGACCTGCATTCATAAAAACGTTAGATTTCTCACAACGAGGCGCCTCTTTGCTCGCAAAGTAAAAATGGCTTTTAATGTAACAGCCTGTGATCTAGGTTTATCTTAATTTGGGATTGTAGTGCCTTGTATAGGAAACACCCAGTAACATTTATCCACTGTATTTGTACCTATTATTATATATTATGAAAATGCTTTACGAGTGGACTACATCTTTGCCGTGTATGTGTAAGAGCGTGTTGCCTCATTTATTGTTCGGGGTTGTAACAAGCACAGCAAACGCTATTGTGATCATTATAACTGCCTATTGTTTAAACTGCTTATATAGAAACGTTTATTGGATTTTATTGAGTGTCACCTTTTGTGTTTGATTCATTTTATTTTAACAAGTGTTATTTACCGATAACTTGACCGTTATAAAATGCAGTTGCGTGAATAAACTACGTTTGATTTTAAAACAAATTTGATATAGAATCAGAAATTAACAAGTGGCTCCCAAAAAATGTGTAAACTCAATTATTAGGCATTAGGTCCAGGCTGGTCCACCTAAGCAGGGTTCTTATTACCGAGGAAGCACTCCTCCTCTGAACATCCAATGACAAAAGTTGCAGTAAATACTCGCCCGCCCTCGTATCTCCTGTAGTAAGCGCCAATCTTCTCCCGACATCGCTAAGCAATTTTTCATGAGCAACTCAGGCCTCCCTCCAATGTCATGAACGCATGGGGTGAGAACGAGTGGGGGCAATCAAGGCATGAATACTTTTTTCACTTGACTGCTTTCGCTAATGGCTACCGCGTGCCCAGGGCGGGCTGCGCCCGTACCGACAATTGAAGGGGCTAAAGAGTCGGTCTCGTCGCATCTCACACCAGCATTTGGCCCTGCTCGATGAGTGTCAAGGTCATGCCATCAGGCTTTCTCCCGTTGTCTCTGACTAAACTGGGAGGCTCTAAAACACACGTGCAACCTACCGACCGTAGTCTCTGCTAAATGTAGAAGTGCATTTGCGTCACTTTGAGTCTGCCCCAGCATAGACCGGAAGTCCGTGACTGCCTCGGGGTCCGAGATAGACTTAGCGCCGCTGCTCGACGGGTCCAAGAAGGCAATGTGTGCTGCAACTGAAAGACAAACTGCCTCAGGGAAACCCAGTCCACCTGTGGCTATTGGTAAGGAGGTCTCAACTAGGGAGGGCGTCCCCTGTTAAACCCCTACAGCAAGGGCGAGCAGCGCTGAGAAGAAAACCAAGTGCGAACATCCCCTGCCTACGTAGAAAAAGGTGAAAGTTACAAAAGCGGAGGAAACGGCCAACCCAAGTCCGGTTGCGCTGGGGGGAGGTATTTTTCACGTAATGTAATGACACTGCGGCGGCTGGTTCATAGACCAGAAGGTCAACAGGTCGAAGAAAGCGGACACAACCCCCGTGATTGATCAATTTCGCTCAGCACCAGCGCCCGACTCACCCGCGGTAAGCAAAAGAGCCAAATCTGCGAGCCAAATGCCGCGTCGTCAACAAGTTATTTTTAATCGCCACTGCCAGAAAGCGCGCATCCCTGCAGCATATCGGCCCCTAAAGTACACAGTGTAATCGCAGGTCTATGTTGGGACGGGTTGCTAGGGTCAGCACCTTCTAACGGATCGGACGAAGTGATTCCGTGTAGGTCATGTTACAATCATGCAAACGTTGTGATATCCCACTACTTTGATTGCCTGAAATAGTTAGCAATGGACAAACGCGTCAGTGAGAGTTGTAGCGCATTCATGATTGACTTAACCATTGTCGACAGCTTAATCTATACAGATGTCAGGTCCCGGACAAACCTAAACGACCTGTGGGGCATAGGCTTGCGAGATCCCATGGTTTTATGTATATATCACCAATGTCTTCTATGTATATGTCACCAATGTCTTCTATGTGTCACCAATGCCTTAAATATATACACTCGTATGCTAACTAAGGCAAAGTGACCGATTTACAAACAGTCAAGCCGAGGCCAATTGTAGGCGCGTGCAAATACGCAGAATCAGTCGATCGACTAAGCAGGTCCACCGTTTAGATCGTCGGAACGAATTCTGCCCATCGTAGTAGAATGCCCATAGTAGCGGCTTAGCGGTCCTCCTCTTTTCCCTTCCTCTGCTCGGTAGGCAATTTAACTTGCAAGAACGATCGGACACAGCGTAAAAGTTTGTTCGTCCGTTTCTAGCCGCTATCGCCAGGAAAACTCTTTCTTACTTCCGCCCGTTTGATTGGCATCGAGGCATCATGGATGGATGCACCATCGATCAATCAGCCGTCACTTACTGTTAGGACTAGCGGTATCTACAATAGTCACAGGGGTCTAGCCATTATCAGACTAATGTAGTGTAGAGTTTGTTTTTTGTCGTGCTTGTTGTACGTAGCATCAGATGGGTTTTTTTCGTCAAGAAGGTAAGACACTGCATTCACATGCATCTTACATATAGCTTGTATTGTTGCCAAGAGTATGAAAAATGTCTACTCATAATCCAGGTATTCTTTCACTTAAGCATCAGCTAAAAATCGCTCTAGTTCCACTTTGATTGTCGGGGATAATGAATCATTTATTAATAATAAGTTAGTAATTACACTTAATTTTGCGTTTAGAACTCGGATGTCGTTCAGCGTTGTCTAGCCGGCGCGCTAGTTCCTTTGTGCGCCTTTCTTTGTCTAGTCCGTTTAATGTTTCACATGTTTTGATTACGGTTTAAGTCCTACATATTTTGATTACTGTTACTGCCATTATATAAGAATTATCGATCTCCGCAGATCTTAGGAGCAAGCATGTTTCCCGAGATTGCCTACGAAAGTTTACATCTGTTCTGCCCTGGCCCGCTTGTGTTTGGCAACGGCCACTGCTGGCTTTGAATTTTTTCCGTCGTTTCTCATAAAAGTGGCGTCTTACCTCCCTCTAAGGGTTAAGCCCGTTCAATACGATTTGTGTCTCTTCACAAAGCCCTGTAACGGCTTTGGCCGTCACTATTAGGAGAAAAAGTTATCTGTGTAATCTACAAGCTGTACTCACATTGACTTATACAAAGAAAAGTACTTTGCTTCAGCACTACGTTAAAGGTAAGATTCCACAACGTTCGCAATATTCCTGGGAAGATTCGTCTTCTTCAGAATCACGGCCCAACTCAATGAGTTGAACGAGTTTTTAAAGTCTAGTGAACATTAGACAGATATTAGGCATTTCCCCAAAAATAGAGATATGCTGCCTCTCTCTACCAATTTTTCTCGAAGCCACATTTATCACGTTTTAGCAAAGCAAAATCAGGAAGAGTGTAGGTGGATTCCTTCTAGATTCGCGTTATATATCAGAAAAATCTCTCATCAGTCGAGACATCTGCGGTAGTAGTACTAGCAATAGTATAGTGCCGTAGATCCTTCATACGGGGAGAACTCAGCCTTTGGTGGATAGCCTAACTGCATCGCCTCAATATTGAAGCCGAGCTCAACTGTTTTAAGTTAAACTAGGCAGACACTTAACTGAAACTAAATTATTTAATGACAAAATCAATGAAGATCTGTTTTGGAGGACGCCTTGCAACAGCTGACAGCATAAGTTCCACGGCCAACCTATAGAATTTCTCAACCATTTTTTATTTGGGCTTGGAAGTTTCGCTAAGCTGCATTTCTCCAGGCTTAAAATGGAAGGGTCTGTATGGCGGTGATCCCGAAAATGATTTGAAAGTCGCCCCTATAGCAAGCTATGTGAACAAACGTATCAGGGACATCTCAAAGGCTCGAGCTATAACAAGCTTAACCGCTTAAAAGCAACGTATATTAGAACGGTTTATGAGCAAAGCAATTGCAACCGATTAGTGTATCTGGCTGCAGGCAACCCACTTTCCACAGAAGACGTCCAGCGCCGTTTCAACCTGCGGCTAACCCGCAAGTATCAAGAGCATTTACTAAAGTGGAATGCTAAGATGTGTCAAGTGGACATGGACTTCTATCGGATGCAGGTTATGATGAGCAGCTTGTAGCAAGATGCCCAATACGAAACTCGCCACCTCACTATGCGTCATGCAATGCGCGGCTTTCATCATGCAGTGTGCACGAATGCTCCCTTCCATGAGGCAGACAAGCAGTGCACCTGTCGACACTGTGGAACAACTTGCCTAACCTATCATCTATTGTATTGCCAAACCCACCAACACTTTGGCAGATTCATATTTAACATACAGCCGACTTGAGTAATAAATTATTGTTTGTCAAACTAGACGGCACCCTGAGTAAGCCCCTTTCGTTTTGCAGATATATTTACTCCCAAATCGAATGTATTCCTTGTTGGCCTAGGAACGGTAGATGAAATATACGAGAAACTAGTAAAGATATCACAATACGGATTTTTTAATGGGTTGTGTTCGAGATTTTGTCTTGACGCAACTGCGTAGGCTCTTCTCCACCTAAACTTTGCTCATTCATTGAGCCCTGCCTCACCTACCAGTAACACTTGATACGCTAGCTTAGCCTAGCAGATTTGCTAGAGCACTTTCTCGATATCAAATCAAATAACCTATGATCTCAACATTGCACGAGTACTAAAGCTGTAACTCGCCTAAACTGAACTTTGGATCTGTTTGCATGGCGGATGGTGCCTAAGTGGACACACGCAAACCCGAAACAATATGACGATTTTTGTAACGGACTTATGCCACATTATGATACATCTGTATATAGCCTACCATTATGCCATAATAAAAGTGCTTTTGGTTATGTCATAATAATAATATGTAGCAAACATTGAACAGAAACTATTTGTTATGTTTAATCTGAGAGCAACGACACATGTTTTGTTCTCGCTCTGTCTCAAAAGCTGGCCACAGCACTTTCAAGAATTACCACCACTGAATCGGCGAAACGGACTCCAATTGAGGCCGAGCAGACCCTTTGTCTGAGTTTACTAATCCCGGGTGACCTTCGTTGAGGTTATCTAAGCATTACTGAGCTAACACTACTGCCAGACCGGCTGACTATGAAGCTCAGGTATAGCAGGTAGGACTCAGTATTATTCGCTCAGAACGGCTTAGTACTGAGCCATATCTGGCTCCTGTTCAAAGGACGAAAACGCATTTTAAATAGCTCACAAAAAATCCGTAAGTCATTCGCTGGTACCGAGTCAAGAGGCTTTTTGACACTAGGCAAAACATTGTTAGACTTTAGTAGATATTACTCGCTGCACCAACATAGCCCTAGTCAAGTACTATACTACCTCCTAACCAAGGTGTGTGTATAGCCATTGGGTTATGGGTTATGGCTTGAGGACGGGACAGCATCAGAGCACACAACTGTGGAGCGCACACATTTCGCGTTGCAAAGAAATACTTGCACGGACCCATCACCAGCTGATCTAAACCAAAATGAAGACAGAACTATATGATGCATCGCAATCCATAAATGAGATCAGCCGACGGGTGAACAGTATTTGACTACGAGGTCGTTTATTGTTCATTTTGATTTGTTACATAATGTCGTAAGTGAAAGATCCATTCATTGTTGACAATAACAACATCACTAACAACACTATTCCAACGGCGATTCTGAGCCCGTTAGGGACGAGGTGATGGTCTGGAATAAAAAACAGCCTTCTTAAAATGCTTTTAATTTTAGCTTCGGTCTGAAGTTGCCGCAGGGCATGTCGACTTTTCTACGTGCTTCTCTCTACGGTACTCGGCACTGGTCTGTCGTTTCATAGAAGCGCTTTCATGTATCTAGTTAGCGCGATGGGAGAACATCACCGGGTCAGGCGGCGTACAAACGCAGCTCCTGTTAGAACCACGCTACGCCCACTCAATTAATTTTTATTAAAATTTAGTATGTTAGCATTTTAGAATGAATAGTTCCCCCTCCGTGCGAATATGCAGTTACAGAATCTCTAAGCCAGGATAAGCTCAGTCCAACAATGTGCCTCGAACAGATGACGCATTTAGTCGTCGCAGGACGAGCGACAGCTTCTGACGCAAGAATTTGCATGCTCTAGAGTCTCTCATTGAAAGGTTAAGGCTTCTGCCCATCCGCTGGATTAGCTTCAGTGTATGCGAGGATGTACCTTCTATTGTCTCGAACGCCAGCGGACAAACTTTGTGCAGATATTCAACGCCAACCTCCTTAAAAATGTTTGAATTCTAGAGTACTTTACGTAATTGCTAGCCTCTGCCAACCCGGAAGCATGACCTGCTTGGTCGACACATGTGCCGACTATCGAAGGACCCAATGAATCGGTTTTGTTCGCGTCCCAAAATGACTGCAGCCACGCTCAAAGGGGTCACAGTCGAGACCGTCGGATCCTCTTCGATTGTTATTTGATGAACCCGGGGGTTCCAAAACACACGGAGAGCAGGCAGGTCATAGTGCCCGACTAAGAGTGTGGTTTACAGCGCAGTGATGTGCTCGTCGGCCTGCACTCGGGGCGCATGACAGGCCATGATGGGCCACGACAGGCCAACGGGCCTACATAATCACCAAAATAACATCGGTGAAGCGCGACACTATGCTGCAGTCTTGCGCTAATGCGCGTTTCGACATCTAAATGAGTCCCTATACAAACACAATACGGCATGTAACCGAGGTTCAGCCTCAAGATACCAGGCATTAAGGAAGGACCGCATTGAGTCAACTAATTTCTAAATACACGGACAGAAATGTAGAGGTCCCAGAGGATTATCCTGCTGAATGTTTGTCGGCAACAACATAGCGTTATGGGGCATGCCCAGATGTGATATAGCTAATCACAGGCCAGGCTTGTCTGGGGGAACAGTAATGGTGTCCAGAACTGACGACTCTTTTGTTCTAAATGGTCTCTCCAGACGCTGTCGTAAGCGTTCCGGAAGCAGCCAGTTTAACCATCACTGTTGGCACTTTGCGTGACTGCAAAAATGTACGAGCACGGCAAAATTGACCGCTAGGGGGGTAGTTGATCCTAGCTGGTGTTGGCCAAGAGTTGCTTCAGTGGAATCTTTATTGAAGCGTGACAGCCGATCTGGGCCGCCAATCGGCAAATGATAGATGATGAGCTAGCGCTCGAACGTAAGCAATCATTTCTTATTTTTGTGCAAACATACTCGCTCCGAAAACAAAAAAATATAGAGTCAGCGAGTCGTCCGATTGTGTAACCCGGCGCCGGGCTTCCTAACGACGGAGTTGGCTCTGTATTTCAAGAGGACTAACACAGACTGTTGGCGTTCGTTGAGTGGGGGCTCTTCTCGGCGCGTTCTGTGCGGAATGGGCGTTAAAAGTGCACCACACCACTCTGCTTAATCTTCATTATGTTAATTACTAGACGACAAAGCGCTAGCATATTGCATCATCATCATCATCGTCCGTCGTTATTAGGTCTTTCGTTTTGTGCATTAGTTTGAAATGGCGTTGCTGCTGTGGTTGTTGTTGTCATTCGTCTTGTTGTTTCGTTTGGTGTGGCTGTTACTGTCCCGATACAGTTGGAACTGTTCCCATTGCAAATGTTGTTGCCATTGTTCCCGCTGCTACGCCGTAGAGCACGGGTACACGAGTTAATTCTGCACTGCTAAGTTACGTGCGGTTCTCACGTGGGTCGGGTCAGCAACCTTCAACTCCTGGCCGTCGAAAGGCCTTCGCAGCCCAAAATATGCAATATTAATCCATCACCAACGTCAGCGTAATGTGTCACGTTCCATTTTCACCGCCACCCACCGGAGACCAAAAGGAGAATCATCGAGTTATACCGCAACACATTGTCATACCTCCTATGCTGGTGGTAGACAATGGAGTCCCAGCGGTTTGTGTCTTATCACATATTTTCCCTCCCACCAACAGTTGAATATGCGTTATGCCACTGCATAGGAGCGTGAAGACGTCCTGTGACATTACCCCCCCCCCCTATTAAAAGCAAGATATACACCTACACACATTTTAGAATATGTTAGTGCAATTCAGTTTGCCGAACTTCGTCTAGCGTTTCTGATAACGCTGAAGATGCAAATAGAAAAAGAGAATGAAGATTGGCATCAAAGCTATTAGCCAATGGATCTTGCTAAAATAAATAGATCAGAAAAACAGCTTCTATTAAAACATCCTCAGAACATATATATATATATATATATATAAAGGTTCACACTGCCGAGACATCTTAGCCTCTGGGCCTGTGTAAATCTTTATATATATATATATATATATATATATATATATAATGGTTCACACTGCTAAGACATCTTAGCCTCTGGGCCTGTATGAGTCTCCTTGGGACGACATTTAAATCATTAGCAGTGGGCATTTATTCAAGGTCTTCCTAGCTCCGAAACTTTACTACTCTATCTATAAACATATATACAGATTTTATACAAGGCTAAAACCTTCCAGCCTTTGTAATCTCAAAGACTTCCTCGGGTGAAGCCTAGCTTCTCCAATGTATATATATACACGAGCACATACTCCCCAAATATATGCACATATACATTTGGAGTAGAAGAAAAATGTTTACTTTTCAGGTTCTGACCTTCCGTGTTGAGAGCAGTACAAGCCCGCCAAATGAAGTGTAAGTGCACATTTTGTACAGCTCCGCCGCGCCAAAAGTGATTACATTTTTCAGTGTTTGGTAAGACGTTCTGTACGCATTCGAAGTGCACCTCTTTTGTGAGACTCTCAAAGATGCACCTCATTCAGAAGTATCCATGGTGCAATTAGCAGTGTCCTAGAAATTAAGAAAAAATTAAAACGTTTGTTAGACCATCCTCCGCACCCTACCAGGAAGTCTAAAAGTCTGGTATGGTCTAAAAGTTACAAGCCCTTTGGGCTTGGAACTCACCGTGAGGTATATCTCCAAAGCACCGAGGGCCGGACATGTTGAGATATCTAGGGTTTCCCTAACAGTTCTTGTGGCAGCATGGCCGCTGACTCTCCGCGGTAGAGTTTATCATGTATTCTCAATCAGCATTCTTCAAAGAAAAATCGATCAACAGCAGGGATTGAACCGGCGACATCCCGGTAGGTGACAGCCATGACTAGCGCATGACTAGTCCCCTTGACCATGCCGCCACATTAGCAGTGTCCTGCTTGCACAAAGCTTAAATCTGCCTGATTGCACCGTAGACACGCATTTTCATTCAATGGGCAGGTCTTACAAATTTGTGAAAGTCGGTTCCTGACCGAGGAACACCGCCCTTCAGCGCCTTGCGCGGTTCTCATTGGTAAGTCCTGTCTGCTTAACTAGCAACAGCAGAAGCTACGCTGCGCATAAAAATCAAGTCGCCACCTCACGATAAAGGGTCACGTCACCTTTTCACAAGACAACGCTAGGCCGCACTTAGCGACGGTGACCTCGCGCCGTCCAACTATTATGAATACTGAAATCTTCAGCACGCCTGTAACAGGCGGAGATTTGCTAGAGAGACGCACGAATTGAAGTGTAATTCTTTAATCATTGGGCGCCAGGAGATGAACGTCTACAAAATCGGAGTTTACTTACCGAGAGGGATTTATTAAATACAAATGGTTAAAATTCAAGTTCAAAAATTCAAAAGCAAGTGGCTATCGTCTTCAGAAACCAGCAAACCAGGCTGCACTTTTCTCCCTCTCTTCTCGTATCAGACAACCTAAACTTCACCAAATCAGCTGAATTGCTGGAACCTTTCCTACACTATAGCATTTAACAGTTTCTAGACGTAGTCAATCCCACCTATATTTAATGTTAGCTGGCAGGGGGCTACTATATGCATTCACTTCGTTTTACTATCAAGCCAGGGTCTCGGTTCCCTCCGTTCATGATCTATTCAGGCTTACTCCCGCAGAGGAATATAACAGCAAAATTATGCTCAACCAGGTTAACAGTAATCTGGGCAGAAAAACTTTTCATCTGAAAAGGATTCAATGCTACGCATGTAAACGCCCCGCTTTCTTACAGGGCGCGTTAGTCGACCACGCCACCTCCGTTCCCTTCACGATAGACTCTTATGGCTTACCCACACAGAAGTTACCGCCCCGAGGCACCGATCCGTCATAGACTTCCTTTTGTGCATGTGCTTCGTAGGCCTCCGCCTGCTGAAGGCTTTATTATCGCCTTTCGAAAACTGCAACATCTTCAAAGCATAGACAGCATCGCGGCTACATCCAACCCATTTAGCACATTCAGCTTCCAAAACCGCCTGCTGCGCGACTTACTCAACGCTACGAACTCCGCCTTCGGATTATTGCGTTTCGTGCAATTGAGCTTAAAACAAAACAACTTACCTGCGTGCTAGCATTTCTACATTACGCCTTGAGCCCTTAAATTACGCTTCCTATGTCCCCGCCCAGCTGCCGATTCTCTCTACAACACGAATGGCCCTTATCGGTGCCCTCTCGTAAGGTTCCTCCGGGGGAGAGCTTCTAGACGTAATCGATTCCACCTATCTAGTGTGTTACTCCGTGTTAAATGTATCTCGATTCGACGGCGCTGTGTTTAATATGTCTAGAAAAAAAAGGAAGCTCGATTTAGGCGAGATTATGCCTTTTGACGACCGACTTAGATTGACCGTCTTGACGGTAACAGATTTTAACGAAACAGAGTGCACATGAACGGGTCAGTCATCCACGAATAATACGGATGAAGGATGTTTTCTTTGGAACTGTCATACGTAAACCTTTAAGAGACCGCACACATAGGAAATGCATCGCACCTAGCCAAGTCATTTATCTTATACAGGAGGTGTCGGGCATGCATGATGTACATGCGTCACTGTAATCCAGCAGTGACTTGTGCGAGAAGTCTCACAAACCCCATAAATTAGGAATCCCTTCACACCTCTCCATTTTTAAGTGCATGGCATTTTTTTGATAATTAGCCAACATAGGGTACGTCAAATGTGTGTGTGTGTGTGAAGTATGAATATCACACAGGGTGGCGGAAAACGCAAATTGTTGGAAATCTCATGAGATATACTTTCCGCTTACTGCAGCATTTTTTTAGGGCAAGGGCACTAACGGTTTAGGCAACAAATATTGACCTCTTTTTTGCTTTGAATAGGAAGGAAAATGGAATCTTTTCATTGACAGAGCGCTCGTCGAAAGCTATAGAAGCCCCCCCCCCCCCCCCCCATCTATACATCATCCTCAATTCGGTCGATTGCCTACGCGAACTATCTAGCAAAAACGGTGACAGAATGGGCTCACCCGACCCACCCCGCTAGCAAAATTAGAGCAAGAGAGATGATACCTGTAGAGATCTTAAGGACATCGCACAGCGGTTGCCACCGCACGAATGCCTACAAATAGCTCTGCACAAATCAGAAGCGACCTTTCCTTACGGACGCAAACAAGACCCCTGATTGCGATCGGTCTTTCGCTACAAGTCCAGCCTATCTGCCCTCGTTTTTATACGGCTAAATACCTCGGCCTCTGTATTCAGGCCTTACCTTGCGTATTACCATTACGATGTATGCCGTAAGTTGAGGGGCATCAGACTCCGACTGGCGCCTTCTGGTCGCCGCAGATGCACTGTGTCGTACGAAAGGCGCTACCTATAGCGTATAGAGAAAGCTACATACACTTGATAACATCGGCGAAGACGATACCACATGACAAACCTCCCAGATATTCGCGGCCTCTGAGAGTCAGTGGTAACTCCTGACTTCCTAACTGGAACTAACAGAGGTTGGGTTATAGTCAGTAGACAGTTATCACCGGAGACCCGCATATATATATATATATATATATATATATATATATATATATATATATATATATATATATATATATATATATATATATATATATAATAAAATAAAAATATATATAATATATATATATATGGTTGTAGTTTCCTATACTGCTTGCCACAGTCCCGCAAGTATACATAAATATATTTATACACCAATGACATAATTATTATTAAGAATGCAGATGGAGGCGACAATGTCTCCTGAGAACGTGTTGCACTGGGAATATTACTCAATCTCGTATAGAGCATATATATATATATAATATATATGCTCGTTGTTGTCTTAACTTCGCAGTAATTGCACTTCATCATGCGTCCACCAAAAGCAATATACAGACACATATTAAAGAAAACGGTTAGTTTGACTGCGTACGTCAAGATATCATCTTATATTTAGTCTATTTTGCAGAACCAATGCAGCATTGGTTGGTTGTAATAAAGTGTTCATATGTGTGTTGGAAAAAATATGTATTAGCAATTCACTAGTTTAAATGCCGCTTATCAAAGTACTTACTGTGCTTCACAGAAAAATCGCGACTGTAATTCGCACGCCATGTACTCCGCCGATGTGTGTTTTTTTTTTATTTCATTCGACGTAAGGAATTAAACATGAAACGTAGAAAGAACACGAAATCCAAATATGATTTTAAACATCCGGCATAGATAGCACATGCCTCCACAGATGTACGTGCGTGGAAGTGTTCGCGAGATAAAGCTATGAATATAAGGCACCTGAGGGCTCTCCTACAGCATTCTGCCGTCTAGGGGACGGGACCTGAAACGGGCCAAGTCTATGTATTGGTTGAATCATACAAATATGGGCCTCGTAGGCCAGCGCTTTCTTCAGCAGCCGGAAGATATTTCACTTAGGAATTCAGTCTCGTAGCTCTCGGAGCCAGCGTTCGTTCGAGTCCCGTGTGTTCCTTTTCCTTCCGGGCAAATTGCTCCGTCCGCATCTTCGCCGGAACAACTCACCGTCGATCTCTTCTCGCAGGAGGCAATTCTCCGTCGGTCGGTTGGTCGACATCGGCCTGAAGTCGGCAGTCGGCCAGGAGTGAGGGAGATCATGCCGCTTGGAGTTAGCGAGAGATTGGGCGAGGGTTAGCAAAAGCAAACGAGAGGCGGAAGGGCAAAAACGGGAATAGCTGGACAGGAACTTAGACAAGACCACTACCAATCCACCCTACAACCACCACCACCACCACCGCATCATCATCATCAACATCAGCATCATTATCATCTTCATCATCATCATCATGACCACCACAGCCTACTTGCTGCAGGACGACAGGTAAGGAGGTCCTGGAGCGGCGCTTCGAGCCGCGCTGAAGGCCGCGCTCTCTCTCTCAGCTCTCTGCACTATTGGACACGAGTTTTGCATTGCGCCAGATCGGAATTGCGGTAGGGCGCAGCGAACGGGGATGGCGTTTTACCACACCTCGCCTAGTCTATGGCTGGCTACTGCTGCTGCTGCTGGCGCGGCACGAGCCTCTCGACGACAAAGGATGGCTGTTAGCTATCCCACGGGCGTCGTTTCGCGGGCACGCCATTCCCATATACGTGTAGGAGCCGAGCAGCCGCGATGCTTGGCCTTGGCGAAGTCGTCCTCGACGTCGTCTCCTGCCGACGCTCCTGGTGCTTGATCCACAACACAATGGTGATCCACAACACAACGAGATGAGACGCTTACAATTGATCGCACGCGGTGTTTTCAGGACAGCGGTTGCGGACTAGCCGTAGGTAGCAATAAATACGCGCACGGCGTGAATTATGCCCGAATCAGGTGCCCGAATCTGATCCCCGCGGGCATGGAAAACGACGATACTCGTCTCTAAATAGAAGACTACGCACGCTCATAGCGGCGGGAGGAACTATGTAACCGAAAAGTTTAATCCGTTTAGCATTCACTGCTCATGCACGCGCTAGCTCAGTACACCCTGGGGAACTAGCGAATAGGTCATTAAGCAAGCGTGCGTTCGTCGTCGTAGCTACCTCATCTCGATGCAAAATCTGGTCTATCTGAGAAGAAATAGGCTCTCGTACATGTACGCATATGCAGCAAACAAGCTTCGTACATTCGTCAATATAGTACGTCGATATCGATACCGATGTGTGGCACCTCGAAGCCTCGGTCAGTACGTAGCGATTTAGAAACTGTTGTGCGCGAATTTTGTATATACAACCGATTGCGACCATTACCACGTCTGACTTGACTTGCCTCGCCTCACTTTCAAACTACGGCACTAGCGATCATCATAGTTGGTTGTCGCAATCATTGTATATTCACTATGTGCATATTTCTATTATGTGTAAGAGCTTTTTGGCTGAGTTTATTTGCTCAGGCATGTGGTGACTCATCCGCGTCCGGTTGAGTGAGCTGCGGCGTATAACTCTTATGTCGTACAGCAAGTGAAAACAGCATCTAGACACAGCTCAATTTGCAACTCATTGTGCATGCTGGTGTCCCCTTCCCCTCTGTTAAGGGACAAAGTGTTATTCCAGCATATTATTGTAAGCAGTATTACATTAATTTAAAATCTTGCAACTTGCTCAACCTACCATCTATTGCATTGCCGGAACCCACCAACACTCCGGCAAATTCATATGTAACATACACTCAGCTTGAGTAATAAACGATTGTTTAAATTTAAAATCTGGCAATCAAGAACTAACAGCGTTTGAGAAAGAGGTAACCTAGGATGCATAGCTGTTTTTTTCTTGTAAAGTTGACATGTGGAAATCACGTATGAAACAACACGTCTAGAAAATGCTCTCTTCGTTTTTGTTGATACGTTTGCTTTATTTTAATGATGTGTTCAATTACGGTTTGGCAGATTTTAGGCTGGATCAAAAGTACAGCTTCTAATCTTCTCAATTATGGCTTGCATGGTCGTGAGTTGTTGACATAAGAGTGTTACGACTTTAAAAAGTTGCGAGCGACGCTCAAAGGCTTTAAATCGCATGGTCGCCGTCAAGATGTCAAGGTCTAGACGGCCAATTTTGGTCGTTCAAACAGGATATTGCACGACTAGGGATTGCTTTATGCATTCAGGCGATTGCTTTATGCGATGCGTGGCAAGTGGCATCGTCCGCGCACTTCCTAGAGAGTTTTAAAGAAATCTTGTTCAATTATGCCTTTTAATCCCAAAATCCCCAAATAGCAGTGACACATTTGGGATGCATTTTTCATCATCACGAAACTCATGTGGAGGTTCGTCACCACAAACGATGCTACGACAATTTTGGTTGCTTGCAAAGCCATGAACACGAAAATAAATCTCATTGCTAAAGGTGATTTTATTGAAAAACCCACTGTTCCCTTGTTGTTGTTCAATTACCCAATTGACGAACTCTCTACGCAGTATATAGTCTTTAGGAATCGGCTGTATTGGAAATGGGCGTAGAGATACAATTACTTAGTGAGAACACGCGGTACTGCAACTATTTTTGTTTCGCTGCTGTTGACACACCTTGTTGTATACGAGCGATATTTTTATTGATATAATATATATACATGAGCGGCATTTATATTGAAGTGCAGTAATCTCGCAAAATATAGATTGGCGCTACGAGAGTTACATCATCTGCAAAGAAAGCGACGAAATCTTTAAAACAAGTGATAGACAGTTATCCCACTAGCTCAATATTAGTTCTAAAAACTTAAAAGACGTCGGGAGCAAGCTTGTACCTCTCCAGTCGAAAAATTTCCAAATACTGAAATTCAGTCCTGAATATTCCTTATCAAATGCAATAGCTAATATTAGATGCATTTTCGCCTGAGCCAATTCCATCTATGCAACATATGGAATGGAATGCATCCACCTGTATGTTTAAAAATGTAATACACACACATTTTAAATAATTTTAGGATGTACTCGTATACCCTAATTAAAACATTTGGGTATGTATATATATATATATATATATATACCGAGCAAGATGGCTTAGTGGCAAAGCTTTTGCCTTGCATTCGGGAGGACTGG
>QVRM01003278.1:30000-90719 GCA_003439945.1 Dermanyssus gallinae | reverse complement strand
ATTCAGGCGTGGAGGTCGATGGCTGCCAGAGACGTTATACGTTGCTGCGGCCAACCATTGGAGTTTGTTAACTCTTTCCAGTATCTTGGCCTTCGGGTTCATTATACGGGAACGACGTTCACAGCGCATATAAACGAAACAGTACGGAAGGCACTTGTCTCTCTTTACGGGGAAGTAGGCAATGTCCGAAGACTGTCCGTTTTCTCAGCAGTGAGGCTCTTCATGCTTAAGATTGTTCCGGGGCTGATGTATGGCCTTGACAGGGTGTGGAACCACCTCACACTGGCGAATTTTAACCAGCTGAGAGGTGTTTCTCATTATATAGGAAGCGAGTGCTTTGCTTGTCTATTCGAGCAGGAGCCGCTTTGTGTATCTCATGTCAGGTTGTCCACCGGCTACTGAAACAATCCGACTAAGGCTGAAGATGCCGCGTACAGTACCATACGAATGTTTCATTTCTGAATGGGAAGCTAAAGTTGAACAGGCCAGACGGGAGGTCGGTGGTTTGGACGTTTTCAATGCCGTGCACCTTTGGTCTGGTCCTGCATGTGACAGTCGCCACGTATACACCAGGTACATAGTGCATGGTTATCACTACCTGGAATGTTCAAACGCAGCCTTTCACGAGGAGTACGAGTTGTGCACCTGCCGGTTCTGCCTGAAGAGGTGTGCCAAGTACCATGCAGTGGATGCACAGCGCTGAACAAAACATCGTTACACTACTTCTCTTGCCGAAAGCGTGAAGAAGATAGAGTATTATGAAGAAACATCGTGAACTGTATATTATACTCAATCTGAGTGAAATAAATCTAATTGGATTGGATGAATTGGATAAACAGAGGGAAATAAATTGGGGGACGGTCGGCATGTTACGACTTTCACACGATAATACAAAATAAGCCATACTCCTAAACTTCTGCGCCGAGTACCGGCTCCAACAACGCGTTATAGAAACGACACGTGTTGGCAGTCAACGCGATTCGCTACTAGACCGCTGGTGGACGAAGTTGCTGTGCGGCCAAACCACCTGCAAGCGCCCCAAGCAAACGTCTAGAGACAAGCTGACGTCATGAAGCTGAAACTCGACCTCACAAACTAAACCAGATTTTTTCAGGGTTACTTCTGCATGGACTCTATGTACAGCAAACCGAGTATGCATCTTCTTATCCATCTGCATATGCCACAGCATGTGCCTGTCGCATATCGTCAATTGACCGATATGTGCGTGCACTTCAAACAGTTCTTGATCGTCAGGTCAATGAGCAAAACATTTGCCAGCTTTAAAAAATAAATCAACAGAACATGCATTCTACAAAAGACCCTAAAAGCACGCTGTTTTTCAAAACAGAGAAGTAAACTCAATCTACAGATATGTCCGCAAAACAATCGCAGTTCGAGATTAGCTAACTTCAATTATGCGTCCCGATGGTTTAATAGCTTTCGATTATTACGAGAAAGCAGGCTTCATAAAAACACATTTGAACAAACCCATCTATCGGATGATAAACTACGTCTGCGAGATTTGAGTGTTACGCATGCTCCGAATGGTTATGTCAACTTAGTTGTCGTGAATGATGCTGACATCAGGAAACCTGTTGGAGCATTTGAGAGGCCTGAAATCTAAGACAAGCGATACTCGGATGGGGTGCCGTCAATCGTATTCAAGCAGCTTAGGATCTCGATATGAAAAACGACCCGATTTTGCTCACCGTTATAGCTTGTAAGCTGCCAGAATGTGTAATTTCCATGGCTGTATGTCAAAGCGCCGGCAACCAAGGATCGATCACTAAAGAACAATTGCTTATGGGTAGAAGCTGCACATTCCACGTAGATTTAAGATGGGCACCGAAATAGTTGCATGAATAAATGACATCCAACGTAAGCGCATCTTTCACGTACGTGCTTAAGACGCCTCTGTCTAAGACGGCTAAAGCCACCTCCGGGTACTCTCAAGGAACTACTCTTGGGCCACTTATGTTTATTCTTCATATCAATTTGCTAAATAATAGTGTTCCTAAAAACGTGCAACAAAAAAAATATATGTAGATGTCGTTAAATTTATTAAAAGTTATACGGAAAAGCAAACTCAAACAGAACCCTGCAGTTTTCAACAGAAAACAGCAAGATACGGTAAACGAGTTCTGCAAGTGATCTGTTTTGCTTGATCTAAAACTATCGGTGGCAAAGTGCGTTGTTCTTCATTTTGGTCACGGAAATGAAGAATAAAATTACTTTCGGTGGCCATTCTTTGTGTCTAAAAAACTGATTAAAGACCTTGGGTTTTGAGGTCTGTTAGAGTCTTGTAGTATGACGTATGTTATGAAGTTCACAAAACACGTAGTAGATAATCGTTTTAAGAGCAACACAGAGAGCAATTTGACTTACACGCTCATTCGTACTAAAGGATCTACATATTTATGCGCAAAACTATTTGAGGTGTAGGTGCCAACTATAATTACATTTGCAGCCTCAGTCTGGCAATCGATGTCTGAAGAAAAATCAGCCACTCCTAGATAAGATTTGCAGTAAATTACGTCGTAGAACTGCATACAAGTGTGGGATCCCAAGTGGTGACGCCCAGATTTCCCACATATTGAAAGATTGAGAAAAATTATCCTGATATTTCGTAAACATTGAGAAAACGCATTACTTGTAAACATTTACTTTTATAAAAGCGTATAATTGGTCAAAATAATCTGGCTCTGTTCGGGGCAGGGATTCCCTATATCAAACAAATTCTCTGTGATTTCTGAGTGAATCCGTGTGTTCTATCTCTGACCCTCTACATTTAAACTTTTGTGTTAAATTCAATAAGCCAACAAGCATAGATGTAAACAATGTTTGCTTACTTCCTGGACTTAATAAAATTAGGTGGACATTTCGTTACGGACAATGATATTCTGCCTGTACACCTACTCAACCATTCTGCTTCTTCTTTGTTTTGCCTGCAGCGGTCCTATTTGCTCTACTTTAACTCTTCATGTGTAGTTTTATCTAGATTACCTGAAAAGACGTCAAATTCCGTCATAAATTCACTTTTGCAATTGCACTTTTTCGATAAAATGTTGAGCTGCTTGTTACCGATTTAGATTGACCTTTAGAGCTTAGAGCATGAAGGCTACCTTTGATCTTAATTCTGCCTTACCTTTTGCCCCGCCCATCTTGTTTGGATTTTGTGACTTCTGCAATGCTCATTCCTATATTAAAGGGTGAAGCCAGGGATGGCACAACATCCCTTCGGGCGATGTCTTAATTTTCTGGTCTCGATTGCTTTGACTTTTCTCTTTCTCTACCGTGAGCCTTTGCGGGCGCGCCTCCATGGCACATACCCCGTAGTTGCTACAGCCGCTGAAATTGCCGAGCAGCGCAGACGCTACTTGGTGCAGGTTCTAGCGGTATGTATTCTGATTCGCTCTAGCTGAAACCTATTCAGTGTAGTGGCATTTCTCCGTGGTGGCTCGGTGCAATGCTTCTCCCAGTGCCCAAGTCGCCGTTGTAGCAGATGAAGAGTTCGATCTACTTGCTCACTTTATAAACCGGACCGACGTTCTCTGGGTGATTAGTGTGGGACCTACTAACCCAATAAGAACGTGTGCGCTACCGGACAGGTGAGTCGAGACCGCATTAGGAGCCTACCTGCACCGATTGTCTAGCTTACCGCCGTAATTTCTCCCTAACCAAAGCCTAACTGTGGGCGGACGACAAAGAACACGGAATAACCGCAGGAGTGCTGCAAGACTCCGTCCTGGGTCCAGTTTTATGTCACCTCGCGTTCGATAGCGTCCTAGAAATAGCCGATCTCCCAACGGGCATCGAAACTCTATCCTATGCGGAGACGAATGCGCTAGCTGCTACAGCTTGACAGAAAAAAAGTTCGTTGCCTTAACTCTTGTGATTTGTCTGAGAGGTTAAAGAACAGGAGGTTAACGTTTTCTTTCAGCTATGTTTGTAAATGTCGCCACTGGTCCGGTCAACGTCGCAAACTGCTTCTTTATGTGTTTTAGGATTACCATACCCTTTGTCAGTAATTTATTAATCAGCGTCAATGCTTTTGCCTCAGCACTATTTATCACCTGATTTACAAAATAGCACACTACATTTGGGTGCGTGACAACTTGGATTAGTCTACATTCACGGCTGCAAAAGGGACGCAGCGTAGGCTGCCTTTGTGAAAAGCCACTATAGTCTTATACACGCATTAATTACTCTACTTAAGTCCTGCCAGTGGACGGGGGAGAATAACAAGCATATCTCAATTATAGCTGCTCGCTTAATCTTGTTGGTGATTACACGATAGCAATAAATATTGGCCTGCTGGTGGGTATACCTGGACATATGAAATAATGCGGTTTGGAAAATCTGTGTGAAAACACGGCACTTAAGCGTATGGTTAATATTATGTATATTCACGATTTTGCTATACACACGGATATTCGAATTACCATCATACTTTTGATCGTGATTGGTGACATTGCTGGTCAAATAACGCCACGCTACGTTAGCAAGCCTAAAGACGGTAAGTATGTAAGCGAATAAATAGTTCGATCAAGGTCTGCAACTACATTCCGCCGACTCGTAATTACTACGCTCGTATCGTAAGCTAACTTCACTGAGGCTTGCGGCCGACTCGTCGAAGACTCGTCGGCGCGGGGGTGGTCGTTGGTAGAAGGGATGTAGCGAATGCCAACATTAATCTGACTTCAGCCATCTGGTGGATAGTTACATTTCGGTTACGCGCACGGCCGCTTGCCAGTGACATTCGCGATGCGAGTCTCTGGGGGATGTTCGGTAGCCGGACAGCCTATAAACCGACTTTAGTTGACTATCTGTCCTCAGTAGGGACCTTCACTGCCTTGACTCAGGCTACACACTCCATTCTGCCTGGCTCGTCCGTACACACGAAGTGTGACGCAACGAAGCGTCAAACCGCGACTGCACTTGCACCAGCGCTGGCAGAGCTTACAGCTGTCGCGCCACCGTCGGACGTTTGTCGTTATCAGCAGAGTGGCTGTAGTGGTTGACTAGAGGACGAGCAGACGAGAGGAAGGGCATTCATTGCCCATTGGAAGCACAACTCTGTTGGCCAGTCATATAACAACAACACCAGCAACAACCACTGGAGCTGTAACAACAGCAACCGCGTGAACAACAACCACCGCAGTAACGACGACAACAACAACATTGATGACAGTAACCACGACAACAGTAACATTGATAACAACGACCAGAGCGCCATTAGCAAACCTACCATATTCTCTACCTAGTGCTGCCGCAGCATGTGCTGTATATATATATATATATATATATATATATATATGTATATATACATTTATACATAGGCGGTGGGTCGTATGTGTGATGAACTACTTCATTAGTGAGTTCGTTCATTATGGACGACAACCAGTGGCGAGAGATACAGGGGCGTGAGTGTTTGCTGTTTGGTCCCTCCGTGGGGTCCACTCACCCCTTTTCGACTGGCTGAACTGTGGTACAAAGTTCGCAAACGAAAGCGATGCGCGTAATATATTTATTTACATATATATATATATATATATATATATATATATATATATATATATATATATATATTGTTTTTTATGAATATACACGTGGGACACTTTGTGGTAGCTTTTATCCCAAAAAACGTAATAATTATCGAGTATCTTGCTTTTGTCATCTAAACAGAAAAAGCGCTAAGAGGGTATAGTGGATCCTCAATAATTTGCCATATCAGGTCGTATATATACTTAAAGTTGCTGTCGCTCACATGGGATCGCGCGTTCTCCTGGTGACAGTTGGCCCCTTTTCTGCTTACCAGTTATGCATGCATTTGGGTCAATTTTTCCTGAGCTGGTTGGAGTTTCTTTTCATGAGTATAGATCAGTGTTCATCGTCCGATTCCTTCTTAGAAGTCCAAGGTAAACCATGCTTCTGATATTCGACCAACAACGCAGCATATGTGGTCATTTCGTTTAGGCTGACTCTTAAAACTGCCTGTGCTCTCGAACCAAATCTTTGCCCCTTAGATTCTCGTAAAGAACTAATTTTTCATCGCAAGTCACTAAACGATACAAACAAGAAGTTTGGTAGTGGCGATTGGAGGGAGAAGTGCAGGCGCGCGTGCGCTTTAATTTGGCGTCACTTAGTTTGCGAGAAACCTATTTACATAGCTGAGTAGTTGTTCCTCCAACTTCTTCCGTGAGTTTAGAGTGGCAATTACTAAACGTTGTTCTATCTTAAAACACAAAACATCATCTTTCAGTAACCTTGGAGGTTTTTCACCAGTCAAGGGAAAGTCGCTCTGACCTCGGTTTACCATTCTAATTAGTATGCTTACTTTGGAACTTGGCAAACCATTGTCGGCAAGTTCTTTCGTGTATTGAGTCGCCCCGAATGTTTCGACAAGCTATATCAGCGGTGGAATTTTTCAGAACTCGTACAGCAAAACATTTCAAATGTGAACTTTTATATTAACTACTGCTCCGCCGTTTCAAAAAGTAAGTAAGCTTTTGGTGCTAAAGCAGAGCCTACAGGCTGATGCGCTAATGGTTATAATAAACGTATCACTCATTCTCATGCTGATCTTAACTAGAGGGCACTGCAAACCCCCAAAGCGGGTACTAAAGCAGCAAGAACGTTTGCATCAATAATGTGAATAAATCCTAAATTTGTGATTCAAATATTTGTATGTTCGCGCTCGAGTCAGCCTCAAATATGATTGAGATTATTCGCACATTCGGTGGCCGACATAACTAATGGGTATGATGTGTGGGTCTGGTAGGATGGGCTTCGACGGAACTTATCTCATCAAACGCCTTGCCTTGCGCGCGTTTACGGGCACTCAGAAAACAACCAGTCTGACCAATCGGGCAACATCAGTTTCTGTTCGCAAGGGTTCAAATAGCTTAAGTAGGCTAACCTCCCTAGTGGCTTATCTTGCCCACTGCAACGATGTCTTCGTTTGCTGGTAGACACCATTTAAACTGGGCCACCAATTCAACCATTTTAACGCTATACTTGGTAGCATAGCTCCACTGACAACTTGCGGTTTGTGAACCTACTTGTCTTTTTCGGATGATTCTCCCTTGTTTCACGGCGCCGTCTACGTATCGATTTAATGGTAATGGATCTGCTGCGTAGTGCGATACTATTTATATATTCATACTAATATATGGCCAACACGAACGTTGATAACTGACACTTGGCATCTATGGCAACACCCAATTCAACCGCAGTACAGACGATGCCATCATCATTCACTCACTAGTATTAGTATCGGCGCAACAAAACCACCGACCATCCGGCCTCTTCCCTGGGCCGTCGGTCGAGCCGCCACTGTAAATGTCGACTCAGATCACGCGTGCACGTCTACATTGCATCACGTTCTCCCGTCACTCTTCATCGCTCATTCATTCGTATTCAATTGCTATTTGATGTTAGCTCGATGTGGGAACATCGATCTACAAACGCGTCAACAACAACGCGTTATCTCTTGTAGCGACATCATTTTGCGTGAACGATAATGGCGTTGTTTGTGCCGCCGCTGCTGCTACTAACAGCGAGGTTACATATCCATGCTGGCCGTCTGCTGTCGCTTTCAGACCGACGTCGGACATTTCGTCGTTTCCCGATTTAGTTCACCCTCTCCCAGCGACGGCTCCGCGGGACTCCGCCGACACAGCCTCAGCAGCTCCAACTCACCTCAACTGTGTGTCTCTGATGCTGCTAGCTTGGTTGTTGTTGTTGTTGTTGTTGTCATTGTTATCGTCGTCGTCGTCGTCGTCGTCGCGAATAACGATCTCGCAGAACACAATAAAAGGATAAACGGATCACAGCGAATGGGGTACAAACACACCGAGCGTGCGTGTTTGGTAACGATGGATGAATCCTCCGCCGCCAGCGCCCACTTTGACGTAGATATATACCCAACAATATATATATATATATATATATATATATATATATATATATATATATATATATATGTGTAAACGAGAAAGAGAGAGCGCGAGAGAAAGAAAGCGACAGGGAATGAAACGTTAGAGAGAACCCAGGTGGACATGCGACATAGACCGCACTGTATATTGCCCGGCTGCTTCTTGCTATCACATTTCTACGCATGAAGGCGCCGCTACACGCACGATAGCGGGGACAACGGCTGTTCAATGGACGGCGCTCAATCGGAGAAAGATGAAATGCGACATACGGAGTAAAAAGAAGGATGAATCTGTTGCCGATGCTACCGGTCGGTTCGTTGAGCGGTAGAAAATAAGGGAAGCCTTCACCGAGGCGTACTGAACCACGCTCAGTGCACGGCAAGTGCCAAATAGACAAGGCTGGAGATTGAGGTAAACGTCAAGCATCGCCAAAGGCTCCTACACT
Source organism: Dermanyssus gallinae (assembly GCA_003439945.1). NCBI lineage: Eukaryota > Metazoa > Arthropoda > Arachnida > Mesostigmata > Dermanyssidae > Dermanyssus > Dermanyssus gallinae. The sequence goes on along the minus strand of QVRM01003278.1, from coordinate 82,337 downwards.
ACTACTACTAACATCTATCTGTCAAGCAAAACGTGGTCACCGTCGATATTTTGCTCAAGCCAAGCTTCCCTGGGTGCTTCGGCGGCATCTCTGCCGACAGGTCGTATGTTTTTGATCGTAATGGCAAAATGTTACGGTTCCGCACGTGAAAGCTTCAACGTAAGACATAACAACATATCGACTTCTTATGACTTTCCTTAATCTAGCTATTCGCTTTTCGCTAGCTTGAGTCGGGTGTCACTCAGATTATGCAGAATTTTCCGCAACACGTCGGTTCCGCAGAACACACCGGTATAATCGGTTCTTTCAAGCGTTTACTAGTTCTCCCACAAACGTAGTATTTGCACAACTATGTAGGATAAAAAGACAGAATAACTATTTACATGCACTTTATCCTTACTCTTAAAAAAGAGGTTTCCGCTTCCTCTTCCTTCCATTAGGAAAAATTGTTTTCGTGCCGAGTTCTACCAAACCTTAAAATATGTATAAAAAATTGTTAGTTTGCTGCTTGCTCGGATTTACCCTCACAGACTGCAGTACGACTCCCTTGATGAAGCAATAGCTGAGGTCACCAGCGTCCCTATAAAATCAGCTTCGAAATCATCACCAAATATGTGGCGCTCTCTGCGCTGGTAAGACAGAGACAGCTTTGCGCTAAGGAAAGTTCTACTTAGAGCCCTCCACCAATCGTCCTATGACTCAGCTACGGCGGTTATTACTCAATCAGAATCCGACAGCATTATCGGAAGCTTTAAGACTTCAAGAGGCGCTCATTTGCCGACCAACAGAAACGCTTCCTTATACTAAAAGCACAATAAGAACCTCACCTCATCACACGACAGCCTTACAACTTTACGAGCTGTCCAATCCCATCTATAAAAAACTATTCGGCCACTTTTAAGCAGCTTTTATCCATGCGTATACGGTACCTGTCGAGACTCCTATTACATACGAGCTCGAAGCTCCCGAGAGATTTTTCGCTAAGGTTCTTGATGAACCGTTTAGTTTAGACGAAGTCAATGTTGCCCTCGCTCGTATAGGAAACAATCAGGCATTTGGGCCAGATCTTGTGAGAAATGAACACCTTTGAGAGGGACATCTTCTCGTGCCTAAATGGCAGTACCTTTTTGACAGATGCCTCTCTGAGAGCGCTCTGCCAACTAAGTAGTATGAATGCCTTCTTAAAGTAATTCTAAAAGACAAAGGAGATCCTTCTGGCCGTTCCGCGTAGCGGCCAATACCAAAAAGGAGTTATGTCTACAAACTACTCTCAGGCGTACTAACAGGACGTCTCACGGATTCTCTGACAGCACTGGGGCTTCTCCCAGATGAGCAGCATGGCTTCTGGACTGGGCGGTCCCAACCTCACCCTGCCAAGAACTTTTTAAACAGATCATAATATCATTATACAGGAGAAAACATTCTCTGTTTGCGGTTTTATTGATTTAAATCTGCTTTCGACACTACACCCCGTGATATTGTCTTGAAGAAGTTGGGACACGCTGGAGTTGGACCATGAACGCTTACTCTACTCAGCGCACTTTTGTGGGCTAACCAAATTATCTTCGATGATGGCGGGTGCGCGCATAACACGTTTGATTAGACGACTGGGTACCTGCAAGGTGACAATCTTAGCCCATTGCTATTCATAGCGTTACTCAGCGATCTGTCACGCACATATGAAAGAAGGGCACTGAACAGTCATGATCTGGTAATTCTCACCAGAATCCGTATTGACCTGCAAGATGCGCTTTAATTATTCAAATTATTCACGTTCAAAGTGGCATCCGTAGCTGCTAACGATATCCAAGTGACATCGAAACATCTTAGCACTTCGCATTTGTGGCAGCTGGATAGCCTTCTTAAATACCATTTATTGATGAACTCGTAGACCGCTTTCATTTACCGCAGACAGTCGACCCGGACCCGTTTCGGCATGAGTATTTAAAAAAAAAATGTCTCTAATACCCAGGGAATTTTATCTATCACCAGCTATAACTAACTACGCCTAGAAGGAGTCTCTCCGGCCACGTCATCACCTCACTACTCGCAACAATGTTCACGGATTTCATCATCTACTATTGCTGGGTTTCATGAACCCAAAGAGAACTAACTGCAAATGCCGTCGTTGTGGCGGTCCATATCTCATGTGTCACCTACCCGATTGTAGGGAATCCGTGTCGCTTTCTCAGCTCCAGCGAGAATACTCATAAGCTATTTTTACCATGTTTGTCACACATGTTATGTATTTACATACCCAAACGGCATGTTATCGGCATGTTATTAGCGAGGGTAATGCAGTGATCTCTTCGCTAGGGCCAAATAGGCAGATTAATGATACTTCGCACACGCCTGAGAGCACAGTCGCGTGAAAGCGACAGACGCACTCCATCGAGTGTAACGTCAGTACTACTCGTGGAGGTTCGTATTTGACCAGATCAGGTTATGAGCCACCAACTATGTATTTGGCATATGGCGATTGTCACATGCAAGACAAGACCAGAAGTGAACGGCACTGAAAATCTCCAGGTCTTCACTCGTCGTCGGCCTTGTTCAACTTTATTTTCCCATTCCAAAATGGAAGTTTCGAATGGTACTGTCTTCAGACCTCAATCGAATTATCTTAACAGCCAGTACACAGCCTATCAACAAGTGCACAAAGCGGCTTCTTGCCCACATTGACACGCAACGCACTCTCTTCACGTTCATTGGAAACATCAAGTAAACTTAAGTTTGCCTGAGTGAGGTGTTCCCATTTTCTGTCAAGACCATACATCAGCCTTGGGATAATCCTGAGGTAGAAGGGTGCCACTGCCGTCGGGACGGACAGTCGCCGAATGTTGCCGACCCCTCCTAACCTAAAACCCAGATACCGGAAAGAGTTGACAAATTGTAAGAATTGGCCGCTGCAACGTAAAATGTCTTTTACGTTGCCACCTTTTCTGAATTTCACAGCCTTGGTCTTTATAGCGTTTATTTTTAGAGTCTTTGAGACATGCAGACGCTGCTTGTCGAAATGACTTTACCAGTAGATCTCAAGATACTTTGTGAAGGGCTCTGGCGCAGTCTACAAAGACTGCATACAAATAGCTTCCGAGTTTTGCCACAGCTCGTGGTATCTCTGAATGAAGCACATGGATTCCACCACGCGGTCCCTGACCCTTCCGGAAGCTGAATTGCTCCGGCAGAAGGGTCTGGTCGACCACATACTCGATCCGTTTTACAACTTACGTGCAGAAGACTTTCTTTAGCTTACTTTTAGATGCTATACCGCGGTATAGGTTTGGGTGTTGTCTGTCATCGCCATGCTAGACCTTAAACAACAGAGAAGATCTGGAAATATGCCAGGCTCTTGGCATTTGTTTGTTCTTTATGATCTCATTGAAGAAATTACAAAGATGGTTTGCCAAGAAAGGCTCAGACCGCACCCAGTGATCGCAATACACCTGGTTTAGCCTCGCACTCTATCTCAGAAGAGAGCGCAGATTCATAGTATCCTGTTCTAATGCGAGCGGGTAATTATTGGAGCCAGGTGTACCGTCTCGCAGTTATATAAAAGAACGGTCAGGTGTCTCATTACCTGTTCGTCGCTGAGCAGGTGGTTCGCCCCCCTATGAGGTCGCACAACGTAGGCTTAGGGCATCCGTTCTGCTCTTTTGAGCAGTCGGATTTCCTCCCCCTAGCGTATTCACGTTTGCGGCCATGGCATAGCTTTATGCAACCTTTTCTACTGTTGAAGTAGCCAAGCCTGCGTCTGGCTAGCAGCTGCGGTAGTCCCTTTACCCTCACTTAGCGTAAGAGCTCGAGCACTCCACGGTGGGCAAGATAGCAAGCCTGAGAAAACCACTGTCGTGATCTCCTCTGACCCGGTTTCCTCCACCGGACTGCACGTCTCATGGTTCTCTCTAGTAGTTCACAAAAAGTATTACATTACGGCTACAACATTACGGCTTACCTCGAGGCTGTTAACGGCTAGAAGTGAACGATCTAGATGCCTCGTGGGATGAATGACCTTGCTATTTTGCCCAAATATCAAGGATATTTGCAACTGCTGACACCGGTAGGTGCATTCTTGCTGCCATCTCGAGAACATCGAAGCTTTTAACTTCGCCATCGACAAGATTCTGAAACAGTAGGCCAATAATGCTGCTTCCGTTATAGCTTATATACAATGATTAGTCTCAGTCCAAAGTATTTCATCAACTAGAGCAGCACCTCTCTTTTATCGTTAGTAGCCCCACCATCAACACGGACATTGAAATCGTCACCGACGATGGTCGTCATAGACAGGTCGGAACCTGATATACCAGAACGCACCGTGTCAGTGACCTCTGCCGAGTCAAGATTTGAGCGGAAGTAGAGAACGACTATGTTCACCCTTACAGACAAGAAGCCCTCACAGAGATCGTTCTTTCTCACACATTGCGCCGGCGGTAAACTTATGTAAGCAGGTTGATAACCCACTCACTGGTCTACCACGGTCTACAGAAGGTAGAACTGCCAGCAGGTCGAACCTTCGAATATTATCGAAAATCAGTTCAGACAGCTATAAAGAAACAGCTGCAAGGACCTGGTAGTAGACTCCGCGTTAGCAACTCTATTTCCATTCCGTCACTTGCGAAAGGCAGGCCGCCAGGGGCAATTTTCTGGTAGGAAGCACCACCGGCTCAACGACGAAACGGCTTTGGGCCAGAATTCACTCTCGCCGCACTTCGCGTACTCGCTGTCACCCAGCACTACACAGAACACGGCACCATTTTCCTGGGTCCGCTTTTCAAATTCCGCTCTCACAGAAATGCTCCTGTCGACGAGCCATGCGTGACAGTTGACGGTTTGGCTACCAGGCGTGCTACTTCTAGCGCGCTGAACCAGTCCGGCCCAGCATACACTTCGAGACCTCACACTCTATCAACTGCGCTGGCTTTCTGCATACGAAGCTTTGTTTTGCCGCTCTTTTTCCGTTGGAAGGTGACAAAACCATGTTTTTCCTCGCCTCTGCGGTAGTCTTTGGCGACCTTGGCATTGACGACATTGTGGCCGCTGCTGTTTCCATTTCTGTTGGCGTGTTTTCAGCCATCGGTTCATTTGCTTTGAAGGAAGTGGCGGTGTTGTTGTTGCCGCTGCCCCCGCTACTGCTACCGCTGCTGTTAAGCCCAGCTGCCTTTGCACTGCGCTTAGCACCGAAGAGGCTGCCCTTGCCGTCTTCTCCAGTGGCGCTGCTACAGGCCAGCTTTCTTGATACAAGACCACCTCCGCTTTCCGCGTTCCGTCCGCGGAAGCCCCACAGAAGACGGGGGCAGTTTACTTAATGGGCCGGAAGGTGACACGTGGAATCAACCTGATGTTCGAGGGCCACCCTATTCCGATCAAATAGACTGCCAGTTACCTAGACGTAATTTTAAATACCGGCCTTATAGGTGCCACCTATATCAAGCACATCGTCGCCAAGGTCAGCAAAGTCGCTCAGAATCTGGCCAGAATTTTCTCTCGAGTGGGAGGGGCTACGGATGGGCTGTTAGCCTCTGTCGCAGAGTCCTCGGCGATGTACGCGGCGCCTGCGTAAACCGACCTGGCCCTACGCACCGCTCGCAACAGACGAGCTCTTCGTGCGGCGCAGCGCGGCATGGCCCTTCGGTTCTGCTGGGCGTACCGCACGGTGAGCACTGAGGCAGCCTTCGTCCTGGCTCGCCAACACCTCTAAGATCTTTTGGCCCGGAAAAGAAGCGAGCGTTCCTCGACACAGGCGGTAACGATCAGTGCCAGATCGACTGCGTAGGCAATGAATGGCAAACTCTCGGGGGATGCGGTAGTCTAAGTACTCCATCGTCTGTTATATCCCACAGGATTGGTCCCAGTACAGACCTTTACCTACGTCGTAGGTAGTGAAACACGTATCTGCTTACAAGTGCTTCGTTTATGGTGTCTGCGAAAGTGTATTATCTAAGTTTTAGCTGTAATTAGAACTTTGCTGATAGCCGAACGCGTCTGGCGTCCGGCAAAGCGTCTGGCGTGGAAACCATTCTGGCTTTCCAACAGCGCCTCCTTTTTTTCAAGTTCTGTAACTAGGCATTCATTGATAATAAGCTCAGCTGCCTTGAATAGGCAGGAAAGCATACATATACGGCGGTACGCTGAGGGGTCTCTTGTGGTTTACAGAATTTCGGGAAAGGGTCGGACATGCCGTTTCTCAAAGCTTTTGATGATCTTCGTTGGTGGGAATGTTGTCCATCATACGTTCGAAAACTTTTGGATGGTTCTAAAGGCGTAAGCGCACTGCTGCGAGGGGCCGCATCTGGGCTCGGTGCTTTTCTTGGCCGTATGCATTCGGCCGCGAATCTAATCTATTGGATTAAATTGGCTCAAATGAAAAGTCTGAAGTTTTTTCAAAGGGTACCGGCCCCGGCGAGGGCCTTTGTGGAAAAAGCGCAATTACAGTCGGTCGGGCTACTTCTACTGGTAGGGGCGGCAGTGCAAGGCGCATTTTGTTACGCACGACCTTTTTGCCCCAGGGATTTTCTTTGACTTCCTTACACAAGGAGTTCCAGTGCTCTAGTTTACTATGCTTGATGATCTTATGTTGGGCATGTCGTGCTTATCTGTACTCTTCCTGAAAATGGGAGAGTTCTGACAGGTGCATTGCTCTGGGACTCGTGCATACTCGGCCCAGTCAGTGGCAGGTCTATCGCTTTTCGGCGATCTGACTATTTTACTAGTCGCACGGATTGACTGTCTTAGAATGTGAGCGGGAGCTGAATTCCCGGTAGGCTTTCTCTACTAGTGCAGAGAACCCTACTGCCGAGCATTCAATGAGATGAAGTACTTATTTTAATGCTTGCTGTAGGCGGGTATAATTTGGCCTTAACTTTGCCGCACAACGTTGCCGTTGTGTGGGAAAAATAGGATGCGAAGGAACTCTACGTAAAGATTGATGGAGTTGGTTACGTAGAGATTATCGGATAGGTTTTCGTGCTCCTCGTGGAACCCTCAGTAGGTTATTCGATGAGCTAGTCTATCTGATGCAAACATCATATCGAATATTAATCTATGTCTGCCATTGTCAAAGGTGCACTTTGGGTTGTTCATAAGTTGTACGTCTGACCGGACTGTGTATTCTAGGAGGATTTCTCCTGTCCACGATGAGGACCTGCTCCCCCAAAGGCTGTGGGCTGCATTAAAGTCTCCTCCCATAATTACCTTTTGATGACTGCGAGAGCTTGTGCTAAGGCCTAGTTCTTTGGGGAGGTCCTCTTATTCATGTAGGGTGGAGTTCCAAGAAATATAAACTGAACAGATCGCGAGGTCGGAGGTGGTAATAAAAAAAGAAGTGCATGTCTTGTCCCACTGAAGTGGGCGATAGTCTTGTAGGGAATACGTTGATCAAAGCGAATTTGTTACCAGCGTAAGGCCCGGGTTGAGAAAGGGGTCCCAGAAAGAAGTAGGATTTAGATGTCGTTTTCGACCGCAAATTTGGACGTTAAATCGTATACTCCGCCAATCATACTCCAGGGGCTCTGCGGAGGTTTATTTGCAGTATTTGAATGTTACTGGTCATTTGTTTGTGATTTCATCGAAGGTTTGTGACCCGTTGTGTGAATGCTAGATATTGCGTCGTAGTGGCGTGGTGTCCATTTACGTTTCATACATAGCACCTAACAATGGTCGTGCAGCCCTTAGCCACGTGTGTGAGTTGTAAGAGTCTTTGAGCTCCTTCTGGTAGTAGTAGTAAGTCTGGAAGTAGTCGTCTCTCGGGATTTCTTTAGGAATTCAGAGTGAACGCTATTTACGGTGTTTTATTCTTGGTAAGCGCTCTAAGATTGTCCTTTGGTGAATTCGCCTAGGTCTCGGATTATTATGGCCTGAGTGGCTAATAATGCTTTCTCCTTTATTTGTTAAAGGGATTTGCCAGTAGTGTCGGGAGAAGTACCTTGCACAATCAGGCGGATTTCGCCTGTAGCTGTTTTGGAGCTCTTTTAACGTCTATTTCAGCTGTCGCTGGGTCAATGTTGTTCTCGAGAGCACGTAGAGAGTCAGCTTACGACACATTGTCTGATTTTACGACAACTGCAAAAATACACTCAGGTTCCCTTCTCTTCGTTTTGTCGCAAGCTTCTTCTATTTTTCGGCCTCTAACTCAAATGTCCATTGTCAGTCCTGGGTATTGCACGAGGGCTTGTTCTAAGGCTTTCCTGATAAGAGTGATGTTGGCTGTTGCCGGCTGGCTACTGCCGCTCTCTGGATGTCTCTTGTGCTAAGGAAACTGCCGAGACTGGTCGCTGCTTCTCTAAGGACCTGCACAGAGAACTCGTCTTCGTTCTCTTCGGCGTATAGGATCGTCCTTGCATAGAGTGCCCGTGATGAGACTAGAGTGTCTTCAGCTCACCTCGACCGTCAGAATGTCCAGATTCTGCAGAAAAATAGACTTCTCTTCCCCTACGTGCGGTAATGCATCCAGCAATACGGATAATTGCAGCGATACTCAGGAGGGAGTAAAGATGGGGAATGGGGGGGTTACCTGTCGGGTCCTAGTCTTGATCCGAGCGCTCGGAAATTTCCGTCCTTCGGTCAGCTAATGTGCGAGTATTACCCGCACTTGCTATTCTGTCAGTTTGAAGCCGTTTCGCGACGTTTAAAATTGCGGCGCGCTTCTGCTTTCGAGTTGTCGCGCGCGTGGATTGCCATCCGTATTACCGCACGTGGTGTCGTTTGAATTGCCGCCTGCTATACTAGATATTAGAAAGTACGAAATTGCAAAATGTTCATCCGAGGAGTTGTTGCTGTCGCGGGTAAGCGGTCCAGAACTTGGTGCTGGCCAGGAGTGTCGGGAGGTAGTGGTTGCGTTTCCCCAGAGATGGCAGGCTTCTATAGGCGGCGGGCCGCTATCACCCTTTATTACAGAGCACTCACAAAATACGTCCGTACGCTACGACGGTCGAGTCGAGGCTATATATATATATATATATAACGGCGGACCTATGAAGTTGACAAACTAGCATAGGTCCGCCGTTAGCTCCTAGATTAATAATCATTTCGAACTTGTGCGCCTCTTGCCACGTGCTTTGTAACTAAGCAAAGCGTCAGAAAGGCCCAACCCAACGAATTCTTCTGCACTATTTATCTTTACTATTTGCTAATGAATAAGGCGGTTTTTGTATTAAACCTCTAGGGACACGCGACGTGGGTGCTGACGTTTTGCGGAAGTCGAAAACGTCTCTGGGCACAGATTAGCAAAGCAGTATCGAGGAGCTGTCTCCATCCGAATCGGCTGTCTCGGCCGGGGACGATTCAACACGAATTCCAATTTCCCGTTGTTAGAAACTAAAGTTGCTTCTGGCTTTTCTCGAAAAGAGCGACCAGTTCGAGCGAGTTCTATCATTATCTGACTAAAAGAACTTTTAAGGGCAATACGATGGCCTTAAGACGGTGCAGTGATCTAAAATAAATAACACTATTTAGTATTGTGTATTGCATAAGGAAATTAAATGATCTGGGCTGAACTATATAGTACCAGTACAGTAGTGCTGCAGTGCAGGCTTAATAAATAAATACTCTTCAAGATAACGTTGACCTTGGATTCTGTTCTGTACTCGTCAAGTGAACGTTGGTATTAGACGTCACGTGACCGTAGATGTTGTGAGTACATTCCGATCCTAATATCTGTATCGTTTTTTAAAATGTATATCTTTAATACTCACAGAATTCATTTCATCACAGTTTTATTTCCTTAGCCTTCCTTAAGTAAGTTTAACGACTAGATATACAAATTACCTGTCGTTTTGTTTCTTTCTGACCCGCTAATGTACTGACATTTCTGACATTAAACATGAATTTATTACATATGGATATGACTACATGACATAATACGATTGCGCGATCTATCTGTTCTCTTGCCGCAAGTATGGTTGAGATCAATGTTAAAGTATCACCAGGTATTTAAAAAGATTAAGTGCTGCTTTGTACTAAGCTATACAAAAGCGTCAGTTTGCTACCTGCGTCAAATGCAGCTTACAGAGCACGCTTTTAAATGTTGCAACATAAACATCTCTATAACCACACCAAGGACGTGCTAAGTTATAGATGTTGTCACACTTTCATAATATTATAATTTGGGTTACCAGCTCTGGACGCTTTATATCTTCTTGTAGAGGGTTTCACAGGTCGCCTGCGGAAGAGATACGTTTAATGAGCAAATCGCTTAGGTGTGTTTTAGCTACAGCCCTCTTAATACTAGACTAGACAAATTTTAAAAGCATAAACTTTATTTTTTAATCGTTATGGCCCCCATCCCCTTCTTGTCTCATATATCAATTAGAGCGTCTACGCACTAGCATTACTGCCCATTGCGTAGAAGTTTTTCCTGTTATCACTAAGTCACAAAGCAATAAATGGCTTACTGCTGCGTTTAGTGCCAGATATTGAAACAAAAATAAAGTTGAAAGAATTATTTTATTTGCAGTTTTTGTAGAAATGCTAGTTTGTTCTGCGTATAAAAAACTGCACGCAGTAACGTGTAGAAGTAAATGCTGACCACCCAGAATAGGTGGCTTGTATGAAGAAAAACCTTCCTTCCCTGTATCGTGACTGGTCGTTTGATGCCGCATTCGTATACGTTACGTCTCCAGGTGTAATCGGCGCTGCACAAGGGGAACCTAAACTGCTGTAGGAATGCTCGAAGTAACGGCACGCTAGCGGAGCACTTGCCTCTGCTATCCGAGCCAATGTAGAAATCACCGGGCGGGAGAGCGACTGGATATCCGATGTATGATCGAAAGAGGACAACGCGACAGAGTGACCAGGCTTCAAATAAAGCTTAGTCGTTCACACGTCAAATAGGTTCTATTCTACAGGAATGCATAGCCAACAGAATTCTACTAGTACTTAATTATAGAAAGGCTGCTACTTTTTCAGAAGAGACCAGAGAGCTTTTATAAACCTCACTCTGTGTTTCCTACGATATGGAAATGGCCCGTTGCGGAAAAGAAGGAGACTGTGAGTGGCATCCGTGTTGAGCTCCGATTACCCGGCCCATTTGCGATATCCGTGAGAAAGCGCTAGATGTGTAGGCTTAACACCTGAAATCGAGATTAGATTAAAATTGTAGATGGCTTACGGAAAGCCAAGGGAACGAGCACTAGCTGTCTAGTATGCGCATTGCAGCACGTGAGGGAGCGAGCCCATCGCACCGTGGCAAAGGCCGCGAAAGGAAAACCTACCACTGGAACCCTTGATAAAGTCCTGGAACAAAACGGTCACGAGATCACAAAGGCTTTCAAAACGAGGGTATTCGTGCTTTAAATCATTTTAAATGTTAAAGACTAATCTAACGCGATTGACTAAAAAGTAGCGCTTTAAACTGAAGACAAAATATCTACGTACCTAGAATTATTTAATTTTTTCACCTAGATAAACAAGGTCTGGTTGCAGAAGGGCAAAAATATAGTTACTGCCAAGGTCCCACAGGGTTAAATTCTGGGTTAAAACTTAGCCTATGACCGTGTACTGGATATAAATAACGATCTAGAAGGAGCCGAGCTGTCGTCCTACGCGGACGATTTTGCCTTGATGATCACGGACACAACGAAGCTTTATTAATGGTAACGGAGTAGATGGACCGTAATCATCTGGTGCTTGCACCGCATAAGACCGAGGCACTATACTTAACGGGCCAGAAGAGGGGGTTTGCCTTACGATGGCGGAGATAGAAGTTAGGAAAGAAAGGAAATACCTCGGGCTGATCCTCAACACGAGGCAAACCGAAGGGGCACATGCAAAACATGTCACGGCAAACGCCTAGCGGACCGCCTTAAACATGGCACGAGTTATGCCAAGGATTGTGGGAGTATCAGGGGGAACCAAAGGCTACAAGTTTCGGTTACTTGATGTGGCGCCCGTTTGGGCGGACATGGCACTTGGACGGGAAAATATGAAAAAAACTAGGATTGGCTTAACAGACGCTAGCAATCAGGGTTAGGCGGGCGTATCGGACGGTTTTGATAGAAGCCCTTGGTCCAAGTTAAGATGCTGTTATAGGACTTACTAGCGGCAGAATGAAGCAAAATATTTCTGGAGGAGACTCCTGATCTCAGCAGAGCCAGGAGTGCCACAATTTCGGTCTGACAGGAGAAATGAGTGCAGGTTGCACTCGGGGTCACTGGAACCAGCTGGACCAAGAGTCTCATGATAAGTTTCAGAGCTACATGGTTACGATAAAGAACCTACTTTGTCGGTCTCTTTGAGAAGCAAGGTGCACGGCAAGGCGTCACAGCTTGGGAGAGTGGGAAGTAATCCGGCTTTAGTGAATTTGTAAATTATCACACTAGTTACGCAAGCTGTTAGTGAGGCATCTGCATCACGCATTCTCAGAACATTCCAAAAGCTGCGTATGGTGCAGTCCTTTCAGGAATAGCCAGTGGTTTTACACATCAAACATAGAACTTTACATGCGTCCTCCCTATGACTAAAACATCTACACCGGTGACAGTAATCTGCCGAATTGGCGGTTTTTGCATTTCTTGATTGTCAGAAACGTTGCACAGCGTTGAAGGAAGGGGAACCGAATATCTTATACGGTAATAAATTTGGGATCTCCCTGGCTTGTTTGCTGCTGAGGCCCCCTACGGATGTTCTTTCATCCGGGGCACTGCGTCCACCATCCTAGGCACTCAACTTAAAACGAACTTGGGAACTTGAGCGAACGCGATTTCCCGCGTACGGCACGCAAACATTCAACTTGCTGACAAATCCCTCGACACGGAGATACCTTTGAACGGCTGCCTGTGGTACGTCGACAATGGCTACGATCTCTCGCAGCAACAAATGTGTGTTTAGTTCGATCACTGTTGTTAATGCGGCGATGTCCATATTCACAGGGCGTCCGGGTTGGTCTCGAGCGTTAACGTCAAAATCGCGGTTCCAAAAGTGGAGAAACCACTTTTGAACTGTCCTATCTGTTACTGTCTCTCCGCCATATATTTTACATATACTAGTTACGACTTAGGTTGCATTCTTTCCTTTCCCGAAATAAAATAGCAGCAAATGCCAAAAAAAATAACTCTGCCGTTCTCAGTCGAGTGTTACAGTTTGCGTGAGTTAGAAATGCAAACGAATTCCACGGTATAACACAGCGCAGGTCTGCTCGTACCGCCATGGAAACAAACAACTCTCTCCCAACAGCTTTCGTCTTCCCCCGGGTCTGCACAGTGCGGCGCACACAACGGACTAATGAAACAACAAGATATATATATATATATATATATATATATATATATATATATATATATATATATATACAGGGTGTCACAATGTTTGTATCCAAAACGCAAAGGTATGGTCAAGCTCGATGAGAAAATAATTTTTGCCAATGGAAAGGGGGAGCGGAAATGCTTCGTATAGAAGTGAGATATTTTTTAATGAATTTTTTTTAATTGTGATTTTAGGGGTGGCTGTCCCGACATACGTTTACAAAATGTACGATTGTGAGAGAACGCATTCCTCAATTGAAAAACCGAGCATACCGGTTCTACATTTTCGAAAATATACCCGATTATTATTGTGATATTAAGAAGAGTTTGCAAAATTATAATTTTACTTTCACATGTTTGAACTTCCACGCCCAGGTTTTCAAAATTTTTCCATTACGCGCGCACAACCAATACGCGCAGACGAACGTGCATCTTTAGTGAATCATTTTCATACCAAATGGGTAGAGCTCACGCCTGTGGTTGCAAAGTAACTTCAATCTCCCTATAGCCATATCGGGTGTGAGCACATACATGCAGCTCCTATGTTCGCTTTCTTTGTCAATCAAGTCACTCGTCAAACCTGTAAGAGTTCAGAAAAAAACATTTATTTACTTCAAATCTTGCTCAAGCGAATGCCCGCCAGCACACTAGGTTTTTGTCTAAAGGATAGCAGTCTTCGTTAAGCATCGCGGGCATAGATAGCGTCGTTGGGAGGCAATGGCGAAGCATGCTAAAGATATGCCGGGAAATAGAAGATGCCGTAACCCCAGTAATGAAGTCGCGGAAAGTCACTGAATGCACGGGCAATCTGTGATATTGTGACGAAGTTAGACACAATGTATCAACATAACAGCCAACTACTGGCGCCGTCAATGTCGACCAAGCATTCCATCCAACGTACACCGCGACGACATCAGCAGCATCTTCACCATCAGACCTACGTACCTGAATTACGCACGCTGTGATAATGCGTAATTTACGCAGATCAATCAGCGGCGAGGACAGGTGGAACATTCAAGATGCCGAATGTTCGGGAAGGTCCGATTTCATCGTTTAACTGTTCTAATTGTTTTAGCAGGCAGTGGCATATAAATATTTTTTTTGGAAGTGCTATTTTTACAATTTTGTTTATTTCACTCAAATTGAGTATAATATACATTTCAAAAATGTTTCCTCATGATGCTCTATCTTCTTCACGCTTCCGACGAGAGAAGTAGTGCAGCGATTTTCGGTCCAGTGCTGTGCATTCCACTGCATGGTACTTGGCACACCTCTGCAGGCAGAACAAGCAGGTGCACAACTCGTACTCCTCGTGAAAGGTTGCGTTTGAACATACCAGGTAGTGATAACCATGCACTATGTACCTGGTGTATACATAGTGTATTCAAAACGTATCGCAACTTTTGTGTTTTTTCAAAAATTATTCATTTATTCATGAATATCTATTTTGTCCCCTTCAAAGTAATCCCCATGAGATATTATACACTTGTGCCAACGGTTTTTCCAATCTTCGAAGCACTTCAAAAAACCATTTTTTTTAACCTTGTTCAGCTCCTCCTTCGATGCCGTCTTTATCTCGTCAAGCGTAGCGTAACGTCGTCCTTTCATGGGCCTCTTCAGTTTAGGGAACAAGAAAAAGTCACAGGGGGCCAGATCTGGGGAATACGGTGGCTGCGGCATCATTAGTGTGTTGTTTTTGGCCAAAAACTCGCGCACAAGCAACGATGTGTGAGCAGGGGCGTTATCGTGGTGCAAAAGCCAATTTTTGTTCTTCCACAAATCCGGGCGTTTCTGGCGGATTGCTTCGCGCAAATTGCGCATAACTTGCAGGTAATATTCCTTATTGACCGTTCGACCCTGTGGCAAGAACTCATGATGCACCACGCCCCTGCAATCGTTAATCATTAATTTTTTCGTCTGTTGTTGAAGTGCTCGGGCGTCCGGCACGCTCTTCGTCGTTCACATCTTCTCGGCCTTCTGAGAACATTTTGTACCACCGATAAACGTTGCTTCGGTCCAAGGTAGCTTCTCCGTATGCCACAGTCAACATTCGGAATGCATCCGCGCACTTAATTTCGTTTTTCACACAAAATTTGATACAGGTTCTTTGATCCATTTTTTTGAATAGGTAAAAATCGAAGACGATCCAAAACACGTGCAAGCAAAGCAGCTGTCAACAATTAAGTGAACATTCAAAATGGCCGAGCTTGTCGGCATAAGTGAGAGATATGAGTACCAACATAACGCCACAAAAACTCGAAATTCGAATATACGTAACCCCATGAAAATTCAAAAGTCGCGATACGTTTTGAACACACCTCGTACGTGGCGATTGTCACACGCAGGACCAGACCAAAGGTGCAAGGCATTGAAAACGTCCAAACCACCGACCTCCCGTCAGGCCTGTTCGACTTTAGCTTCCCACTCCGAAATAAAACATTCGTAAGGTACTGTGCGCGGCATCTTCAGCCTTAGTCGGATTGTTTCAGCAGCCGGTGGACAGCCTGACATGAGATACACAAAGCGGCTCCTCGCTCGGATAGGCAAGCAGAGCACTCGCTTCATATATAATGAAAAACACCTTTCAAGCTGTCAAGACCGTACATCAGCCCCGGAACAATCTTAAGCATATAGAGCCTCACCGCTGAGAGAACGGACAGTCTTCGGACATTGCCTACTTCCCCGTAAAGAGAGACAAGTGCCTTCCGTACTGTTTCGTTTACATGCGCCGTGAACGTCGTTCCCGTATAATGAACCCGAAGGCCAAGATACTGGAAAGAGTTAACAAACTCCAATGGTTGGCCGCAGCAACGTATAACGTCTCTGGCAGCCAATCGACCTCCACGCCTGAATTTAATGGCTTTGGTCTTCCTGGTGTTTATCTCAAGTCCCTTCGAGATAAGGAACGCCTCTATCATAGAGGTAATGCGCTTGATGGCACCTAAATCGCGATGAGCGACCGATATCATCTGTATACATTACCACTACGGCTTTTTGGTACTCCTGTCGGACGTAACCGACGAGGTCAGCAAGGAGAAGTGTAAACGAGACGCAGCTTAGCGGGTCTCCTTGCGGAGTTCCCACATTTTGCTTAATCTCTAATACACCCTGCTCACCGTCTACCAACAAGGTGTCCTCCTCAAAGAAACTTGCTAATACACTCAGGAGAGAGCCACCCACTCCTGCTCGTTGGAACGCTTCAACCAGCAGTTGGCGAGGGGCTTTGTCAAAGGCCTTGACGCAGTCAATAAAGACAGCATACAGATGACCTTTGGGTTGTCCACAGCTCGCTCGATTTCTGACTGGAGAACATGGATTGCATCACGGGTGCCTCGGCCTCTCCTAAAACCGAATTGCTCCGGTGGAAGTGCCTCTTCAGCCACCCGCTCAATCCGTCGAATAACCAACTTACAGAAAATCTTCTTCAATGTGCGTTCTGGCGCCACTCCACGATAGAGATTTGGATCCTGCTTGTCATCACCATGCCTACCCTTGAACAGAAGAGAAAGCCTGGCGACATGCCAGACTTTAGGCATCCGCCCCCTCTTTATAATTTCGTTAAAGAAATCACAAAGAGTTTCTGCCAAGAGAGGAAGTGACTGGATCCAATGCTCATAGCATACCTGATCGGGCCCTGAGCTCTTTCTCTTTGGGAGTGACCGTAGGACCTGACACACCTCCTCCACCTCGAAAGGCAGATTCATGTTGTGCTGCTCCAGTGTAAGCGAATGCTGTACGATTGGAGATACGGCCGCAACGTCACGATTGAATAAAAGATTAGTTAGGTGGCTCTCTACCTGCCCGTCGCTAAGCGAGTTCACCGCCCTACGAGGTCGCACGATGTAAGCTGAAGGCTCTCGTTCTGCCCTTTCGAGCAGCCGTCGTTCCTCCCGCCTTGCGTGTTCCCTTTTATGATCATAGCAGAGTCTTATATACGCCTTTCTACGCTCAAAGTAGTCCCGCCTGGCTTGCAGTGATGATGGTGCTCTGGCTCTTGCTTGGCGCAGGAGTCCGAGCATTTCACCGTGGGCGAGGTAGCAGGCTCGAGAGTACCACGGGCGTGATCTCTTTTGCCATAACCTTTTCCACTTCACTGCACTTCTCATCGTTCTCTCCAACTGATCACAAGTGGAATCGATGTCAGGGCTTACCTCAAGACCGCCCACCGCTCTGTCCAAAAGAGATAGATAAATCCGTCTCATTGCAGACCAGCGCGGCGGGTTATGTCGGTCTCGCCAAATACCGGGAACATCGACAACGGCCAACACTGGTTGGTGCTTTCGAGCCGCTTCATAAAGAACATCGAAGCTTTCAATTTCACGGCTGACAAGGTTGTGAAACAACAGGTCGATAGTGCTGCTTCCATTGTGACTTAAATATGTATAGTCTTTACGCGCGTTAGCACATTTTAGACCAATATTTTCCATCACCTGAAGCAGCACCTCGCCTTTATCATCCTTTGCCCCACAATCGATTCTGGCATTGAAATCACCGCCGACGATAGTTGGCATGGTCAGATTTAACTCTGAAAGTCCAAAGCTCACCGTCTCAGCAACCTCCGCAGAATCAAATGTGGGTGGGAAATAGAATACAGCGACGTTTACCCTCTCAGAGGAGAGCACTACGCAGTATTCATCTTTCCTGACGCATTGCATCGGTGGTAAACGTTTATGTAGGTAGATAGGTAACCCACCCACAGGTCTTCCCCGACCTCCCGCAGGTACGACAGCCAGCTGGTGAAACCCCCGCATATCATTGATATACAGTTCGTCCCGCTGAAATGTCTCCGTAAGGAGTGCAATGTCAACCAACTTAAACATGTCATTACGTTCCATCGTTTAACATTATTACTATACGAACGCTACGGCGGTGAGTGAATACATAGACCGAGAAAGTTGTACGCAGAGCGTTTTCCACACCGACGGATACCTGGTAGGAAAATGTTTTTGAGACTTCATCATTTGGTCTGCGAAACTGGATCATCTCAAGGCCGTCATTACGAAGCCGGACGACCGCGGAGAGTGAGCAGCCCAAATACGCGTTCTTCCGCAAGCATTTGGCAGATGGCTAGAAGTGTCGGTGTAAGTCGTGCCACTGTTCACAAGGTGCTAAATGAATCAGGGCTACATCCATACTGGTTGCAGCGAGTTTATGCCTTGAGGGATTCTTATTGCCTGCTCCGTATTCATTACTGTCGCTGGTTTCTGCAACAAGCAGCGGTCGATGTGAAATTTCCTGCTCTTGTTCTCTTCATGGACGAAGCGTCCTTCACACAAGATGGTGTGTTCAACGCACACAATGCTTATTGGTGGGCTACGGAGAACCCGCACATGACCCGCCCGCATGCACACCAGCGTCGCTTCTCCGTGAATGTCTGGGCTGGCATAGTGGGCAACTATCTTTTCGGACCTCACATACCTCCAGATAGGTTAAATAGACCAACACACTACATGTTTCTCAGTGTAACCTTGCGAGAATACTTGGCAAACATTCCACAGAGTATTCAATCGAGAATGTGGTTCCAGCACGATGGTGCCCCTTCCGGTACGGTATTATCTGGATGAGACCTTCGCCAATCGCTGGATTTGCTGAGGCGGTCCACAAGCTTGGCCACCGCGATCGCCCGATCTGTCCAATAGGTAGAACCATTTGGGAGGCGCCTGGAATCTTTGAACGCGTGCAGCGCGAGCTTTGCCATCGATGTCGAATGTGCTTATTGGCTGGCGGGCATCTGTTTGAGCAAGATTTAAAGTAAATAAATGATTTTCTGAACTCTTACAGGTTTTACGAGTGACTTGATTGAAAAAGAAAGCGAACATAGGAGCTGCGTGAATGTGCTCACACCCGATATGGCGATAGGGAGATTGCAACCGTGACAGGCGTCAGCTCTACCAATTTAGTATCAAATTGATTCACTAAAGATGCACGTTCGTCTGGGTGTATTGGTTGTGCGCGCGTAATGGAAACATTTTGAAAACCTGGGCGTGAAAGTTCAAACATGTGAAAGTAAAACTATAATTTTGCAAACTCTTCTTAATATCACAATAGTTATTGCGTAAAATTCTAAAATGTAGAATTTTCTCCTGAACGCTATGCTCGATTTTTCAATTGAGGAATGCGTTCTTGCACAGTCGTGCATTTTGTAAACGTAAGTCGGGACAGCCACCCCTAAAATCACAATTCAAAAAAATGCATTCAAAAAATATCTCATTCCTATACGAAGCATTACCGCTCCCCCTTTCCATTGGCAAAAATTATTTTCTCACCGAGCTTGACCATGCCCTTGCGTTTTAGACATATATATATATATATATATATTGTTGTTATATATGTTTTTTTCGACGTTTGAACGTCGAAGCGAGCGGACGTGTTTTCAATAGCTCGTGAAAGGTGTGACGGTACTCAGCTGGGGAGCCACTGCTCCACGTGGCGGTGCCCTAGTTGGACTGTGGTCGGCCTGCGCTTCATTTGAGAAAGAGAGGTGTCCTATAAGCAAGCAGTGAGGTGTTTGTTCGGTGCATTGGTGTTGTGCGGTTTCAGTCGCTTCATTATCGTCTCATAACAGCTACGCTGTGACACGGTACACATCCATCGATTACGTGCACCTGTCCCGCCGGTTAAGAACACTGGTTTCGTTGATCCAAACGGTGAAACACTTGGGAGCAGCTGTGCCAACTCGTCTACATCTGGCGCCGGTAGACTGTTTGTAAACAACAATCGGTTGGGAGTGACATATATATACGTGTGTATGTACATACACATAGAGCATAGGTGACACTTATAATTATATATATATATATATTTGGCGAAACAAACGTATGCGGTTTTGCAAGTGAATGTGATAGCGGCCATGATTTCAAGCGCCTCTGACGGGGGAGGGTTACCTTCCGCGAGCCTCAACATAGCGAACCTACGCACGGGTAAACCCGCAGCTAATGACGATATGTCGAGGCCGGCGAGTGCTATGAGCAATGCATCCGTTGGTGTCAAACGGAGAAGAGAGGGCGCCGACGTCGACTCGGCTGTCGATGAGCCGCAAAGAGACGGTTTCACCGTTGTTACGAACGCGAAAGTGAAAAAAGCAGTGATACGAGAGCAGAAACAGCTAGACAGGATGAAAGACGAGGCCAATTCGGGAGCACTCGGAGCATTCAGGGTCCAGATCAGGCACTGACAGAATTCGGACGGGAGTCTGGCCGAATTCAAGAAAGGTTCGATGATGCGCCTATTTAAGGCAATTCACACCTTGGTGCCGGAGGGTCGAATCTCGGGCAATAGGAGCAGCATTTTCGTGAACATCTCCTCCATGGACTTAGCTCAGAGGCTCTCACGCTTAACGCACATTGACGAAATTCCGGTCACCGTTTCCTGTCCGGGCTTAGCATCGTTTAAAGCTAGAATCCAAGGAGTTTGCACCTCGATCACGGAAGATGAGATAGTGACAGAACTCGCGAACCTGGGCGTGACAGACGCTCGAAGACTGCTCGTTTCTTCTGGGGACCAAATGATGCTGCTGCCCAAAGTCATCCCGACGTTTAACCTTCAACTACCGGCGTCAATATTCCTGGGATACCGCTCCCAGGCGGTAGTTCTGGAACCCGATCAGCCCAGAATATTTTCAATTCAGCATTTATTTCACCACAAAATTGGTAGACAGTTGATTCAATTTGCACAAGGTGTCACAATGTGACTTTTTGGTCTTACAATAAAAATTTAACTTTGGATGATAAGGACGTTCCGCATATTTCTGGGCACACAAGTATATGATAGCGTCCAATATCAAACTCTCCGCAAAAGCTACAAACACATTCTTCAATATTAAAACAGCTTGGCTTCATGCATATGTAATGGTGGTACCCGTGCCAGGTTATTCGGCAGATTACCGAGCGGTTCCTTTGCATGGCTCCTTTCCATCTACGTGAAGAAAAGGCCGGGCCATCAGTATAATTCTCAGCTACAAATGTTAAATTTCTGTTTTCTCTGTAGGCTCGATATGAGTCTAGAATATGCGGTGTAAATGGTGTGTTACTAAGTGCTAGGTCTTCAATAAGTGTTCTCTCTCCGCACATCTCTAAGGCAAGTGTTGCCGAAGCGCACTTTGGAAGCCACAAAACACGCTTAACATATCTGGCCTTTAGCTTGTCTAGACTTTTTAAATGGCTAAGCGTCAGGTATGGTGCAATTGTGGAAAGGCAGTATGTTGCTACAGGGAGTACTTTGATTTTAAAGCAATTTATAGCTGTTTTTACGCCCACATCGTGCATATTACCTAACAAAAACATTGCAGACGTAGCTTTTGCTTGTATCTCCTCGATATGTCTGCTAAAAGAGAGCCCGGGCGTTAGTGTGATGCCTAAGTACGAGAAGTGGCTAACTAATTTGAGTGGTTGTCCATATACTGACAGATCATGATCACTGGCCGCGTATGACCCTCCTTTGCTAAAGCGTAAGACCTGTGACTTTTCCGCGTTAATCTTGAGCTTGTTTTCTTCGCACCACTTCGCAGTTTCGTTGAGGTAAAACTGTAGATGGTTACGAGATTTTGCTAAAATGACTAAGTCGTCAGCATAAAATGCAAAATGGGCTTTAAGATTACGCAGTAAGTCCGCGAGTCCAGTCACGTACAAAATAAAAAGAAATGGGCCAGCTGAGTCTCCCTGGGCTACCCCGATTGTTTGTGTTACGGGTGTTTGTACATAGTGGTCGCCGTTTTTCACCCAAATTATATTGTGCGCTAATATATTATGAACGAGATTAAAAAGGGGGCCTGTTATGTTAAAACGTTTGCGAAGCGTGTCTAATAAACGGTCCCTTGGCAGGCAATCGAAAGCAGTTTGAAAATCTATAAACGCAGCGTATGCAATTTTCTTGTTAAAAAGGCGTTGTATTACATGGTTTAAAACAAACTCAACTGCATCTGACGTCGATCGCCTCTTTAAAAAACCGTATTGTTCTGCTGGAATTTTGTCTTCTACGCACGGGTACAGTCGATTAACGATGAGCGACGTTAATATCTTGTAAAGGACGCTTGTAAGTGCTATGCCCCTGTAGTTCTTTGGGTCAGTTGCATCTCCCTTTCGCTTAAATATAGGCTGTAGATAGCTTTTCCGCCACTCATCGGGAATTTTGCCTTGTCGAACACATTCATTGTATAGTTTTGTCACAATAGGGCATAAAGCGTCAATATTAGACTTTAGGTGTTCATTAAGAATACGATCGGGTCCTGCTGATTTCCCGTTTTGCTTCGATATAATTGCGGTTTTGACTTCGTCCTCAGTAAAATCAACAATTTCTTCTAAAAGGTCCTGATCTGGCAATATGACGTTTCTCGTAAATAGATTTGTAAAGTGGGCTACCCACTCTTCGTCATTTATCAATGGGTTTGAAGGCACTGGTCTCCTTGGAAGAAGTAGCCATGGTTTCCGCACGCTTTCCGAAATTAGCCTAATGCGTTGTTGTTCCTCGTAATGCCGTTTCTTTTCTTTCTTCATACATCTAAATATTCGTTTTAATTCCGCCAGTTGTAGAAGTTCACTTGTCGTTGTGGGTTTGTACAAACAGATCACCTTCTTCATTTGTCGACACTCCTTGTCAAACCACGGCTTGTGTCTCTGCAGTCTCACATTGTTTGGTTTTGCAGCCGTGTGGATAGATCGCTTAATCGTTTTTTCAATATAGTTTATATCATCTGTGCCGTAGGCCATTTGTAGTGCTTGTTCCAGTATATGGACATCCAATGAGCGAGATGGTCGATTGATTATAGGTGTCGCCATTTCTTGTCTTCGGTGTAACTTGAACTCCACTTGACAGTGCTTGCGGTGTGCCGATTGTATTACGGTAAGATCAAAGATAGCCTCGACCGTTTGTGGTATCGATGATAAAACAATATCAACCGCGCTGCATCCATTCCAGCTAAAATATGTTGGGTCATTGCATTTATTATGAATGCTTAATCCAAGTTCGATGACCGCAGCTTTAAAACTTTCTTGCCTGGTTCCTTCTTTTGTCAGATCACAGTTAAAATCACCACCTATAATTATATTTTTATTTACATTTGTGCAGATTTCCATGCAGTTACCTAAGTCCTGTACTATTTGATGGACGGTCCGTTCAGGTGGGCTATAAACACATATAAGATAGTAGTCAATTAGTTCTAGTACAATCTGCCTGGCGGTGCTACGAAGAAGCTTGGCATGCTCCTTCGTTCGCACGCCTATGCACACGCCCCACTTTGGTCGTCCCCGGCCCTCTGATTTAATCGCTAGTCCATGAAACATTTTATGACTTATAAAAGGAGTGCGTGTAAAATCTGTTTCAAATGTCTCGGTTAAAAATATTATGTCATATTCACTAAACATAATTTCTCCTGACGTTCGGTAGAGACTATTTAGGGACTCTACATTCCACAAAAGTTTCGTCATTGTTATTATTGTTGTCATCTTCTGGCCTGCAGCGCTTGGCACCAATGCTAGCTCCCGTATCGTTTGCTGCGTTATATACTCTATACGGCTTTAGCTGTCCGCGGTACGGTCTAAAATGTATACCCTCTGGCCACACTGACGGGTCCAGTAGCGCATTAAACTTATCAGCGTCTACCTGAACGTGGTAGCTATTGTAATATGTTTGATTCATGCCGACGAGCTTCGTCACGTTTACGTTTGGGTCGGATCCAACAATGCGGCTGACGTACTCCTTGAGGGCGTCTGCAGAGTGCGATAACTCCAATCTGCTGACAAAAAGGGCTCTGACTTTTGGACGTTCAGGTATATTGCGTGCCTCTACAGCTTTTAACTGAGTCATTTTATTCGTTCCTGTCGTTACGTGCACGATACGTCCTCCTCTTCCAACTGTGCGCCACGAATTGTCACGTGCCGTGTCTTTCCTACCGGGTGCACTTACGACGTTGCGTTGTTGGCTAGTGTTGAAGTGAAGGCGACGTGGTGTAGGGACGTTGCGATTTGAAGGCAGGTTTGTGTTTTGGCATTGTTGATGTTGCTGTTGTTTACCAATGGGCCGTTGAATGGTTCGGTGATCAGCTTATTTGGGAGTCGGGCCATTCTTGCTAACTATCTTCTTTGTAAGATCTTCAATTTGTTTTTTAAGAGCTTCAAATTTTGCGGTACAGTTACAAGATGCCGGGTTGACCAAGGCTGTATTTCTTGAGACATCTATTGACACCTCTCTCCAAAAGCACGATTTACAGTACAAATTATTTTTGTCTGGAATTTGAAAAGTGCAGTGGCTGTGTGCGGGTTTGCTGCATCCATCGCAAACTGTGCGCTCTTTTACTTGAAGCATTTGTCCTGCACAAGTTACGCATGGTGGCCCTGGATTAACCTCGACATCGCCGCACAGGAGCAAGAGTGCGAGCAATAGTGCAGTTGTTCTTAACAGTTGGTGTTTTGTAAAGCAGCGTTGAGGTGGCTGCATAAACAAACTCACCCCATTGAGGAGGTTATCTTGGAGATCCGTCAGCCGTGAGTGTCTTGGTAGGCCGTAGAGTCCGTTGTCGTAAGACACTGTCACGCACTCTTTGCTAACAGTTGTATTTTGAATTAAAACGTGGCTCACTAATAGAGCACACACAAAGCGCGTCCGCACGGTCGCCGCCATCTTGAAGACTGGAATATGCTTCAACTATTCCAGGGTTGGTCATATAGCGGCAAACTGTTCCCTTCCTAAAGCATGTCGCAACTGCGGCAAAAAAGGGCACCTAGCTACTGACTGTTCGAATGCGTCCAAGTGTGTCAACTGCGGGGGACCTCACGACGCTAAATCACCTAGTTGCCCGCGTCTTTTCTATCTAAGAGAAAAGAATAGGATCTTGATGGAAGCCAGGACTCTTCACCAGGTCCGTGCTACCCACCCAGACGCATATATTAACGAGACCCTGACGACGCCTACACCTTATTCACAAGGCTCAAGTGCCGTCGGTCAAAGTTCAGGCCCCCCAGAAGGCGACATATGCCTCGGTGGTCTACACGAGCAACTGAGCCGGGTCCCCCAGAGCGTCCCGGCCCAAGCTTGATACCTGAGCCCGGCCCTAAGACAGTACCGAATTCACAAGGGACCAACAGGGTTACTTGTAATCTCTGTCGCCGGACCTTTACTAGGCGAGGTCTTCGTAGACACGTCACCGTCAAACATGGGGGCGCGGACACCACACATATCCGTGACGAAGCCATGAACGAGCCCAACCCAGACCTCACGGAGCTCATTTAATCCTTCATGAAAAGTGGAAAGCTGGTACGAATCCTACCGGAAGCAGTAATGAAATCGGTGGCTGACGCCTTATCGGAGGTGTGCTCAAGAGCAGCCTCGGACAACGACGACGCTGCCTGGCTTGGACTGTTCTCGTTCGCCCCAGTTGTGTTGAGGTTACCAGAAGGCCGCAGGGATACACGCTCCCTGACAGTTATCATCAGAAAGAACCTGGTGGAATTTCAACGTGGAGTCCGGCTGACTCACCTGGCTTTCTCGTCTGGTACAGACGAGTCAGGCCCTGGTGTTGAGCGGATTCGTCCAAACGCGCAAGTCGTGCTGGCCAACGGGGACGTCCGGCCCCGTCTGCTGCAAGACCTTCTTTCACCGAGTTTTGGCAACTCGTTCGAGAGACTTGGCGTACTGCGCTGGGGAGACCCACATCCTGACGGCTCATATAGACCTATCGCCTGTTCATCGGTGATACGCAGGGTCGCGGCAAAACTGGCAGTGAGGGACTCCAGAGATGTCATCTGCCGGGTTATAGGGCGTCACCAGTTGAGTTTCTCTACCAAGCGGGGTGCAGAAATAATTGTCCACGCTACCAGGGCATTCATCGACTCTCGGCAGGAGTCCTCCGTACTAGTCAAACTGGATTTTAAGAACGCGTTCAACACCGTTAAAAGAGATCACTTGCTAAAAACAGTTGCAGAAGAGGCTCCCGCCATCTATCATCAAGTCAAACTGGCCTACAGTGATTCATCACATCTGGTCTTACCCTCGGCATTGCTTACCTCGGCTGTGGGTGTCCAGCAGGGAGACCCCCTCGCTCGCCCTTTGTTCTGCCTTCCGTGAAAGATCTGGTCAACTCTTTCGAAAGTCCACTTAACCTGTGGTATTTGGACGATGGTGTCATAGGAGGTAGTGCCAGTACAGTATGTGAGGACATAAAGAAAATACTAAGCTTCGCTACATGCAGCGGCCTAGAATTGAACCCGACCAAGTGTGAGGTCCATATAAAAGGAATGGGCGCAAATGATACCCCTGTCACCCTGGATTTACATCCCGGGTGCCGCGTAACTGGCGACGACCTGGATTTTCTTGGGGTGCCTTTATCCTGTGACAACTTCACCTCGAGGATCGAGCGATGGAGAGAAAAACTCCAGATCGGTCTCAACCGCCTCCCTCAGCTTGGCGCTCATAGGGAATTGTACCTTCTACGCTCGTGCTTCTCCGCTTCGAGTTTGAACTACTTGTTCAGAGGTGTCAACTGTATAGCCTTTTTATCTCACTTAGAAGAACTAAATGTGAAGCAAGGCGACGCGTTGGAATATCTACTTAGCCTGCGGCTACGGGGCGACCCCTTAACCCAAGCATCCCTACCGATCGCAAGAGGCGGATTGGGACTTCCAGAGGCAGTTTCCCTTTCAGTTGCGGCGCATATTGCCTCCCTGCATTCAGCGATCGGTGACATCGAGGCTATCCTAGACCCCCAGGCTGTAGCGCATTTCCGATCTACGTTGGAGAAGACCCAAGGTGAAGCCATCGCATTCTGTGGGGCTCTCCCGGAGACCCCTTCTCTTCAGTCTGCGTGATCAGATTTGGCACACAACCATTGATGGAGCGACCTGTGGAGCCGAGCAACTTCCGACGCTGACAAAGCGAGGTTACAAGACGTCTCCTCGCCGGGTGCAAGCGTATGGCTACACGCCCTCCCGAGTCCTCAACTGGGTACCCCTTTTAGACGATGAGTCTACACGAATATTGGTCGGTTTGAGAGTAGGAGCACAACTGGTTTCCCCCCATCGCTGTGGTTGTGGTTACGAAGTCGACTCCCTAGGCCACCACGGTCTTTCTTGCGCCCACAGTTCAGGCAGGATCGCACGCCACTCGGCCCTAAACGAGACGTTCTGCAGATGATTACGGTTGGCAGGCTACTTATGTGTGCTGAAGCCCCCCAGTTTATTCAGAGATGACGGAAAAAGGCCTGACGGAATGACTCTGATCCCATTCGATCGGGGCCATTTGCTGGTGTGGGATGCGACTGTTACCGACTCTTTAGCCCCTTCAATGGTCGGTACTGGCGCAGCCCGCCCTGGGCATGCGGTTGCCTTAGCGGAAACAGCCAAGTGCAGGAAGTACTCAGGCCTGGACTATCCCCACTTGTTCTCACCTCTAGCTTTTAAGACGTTGGGGGGACAAGGGTTGCTTTCCAAAAAATTACTCAGAGACGTCGGGAGAAGATTGGTGGTTGCTTCAGGAGACAAAAGAGCGGGGGAGTACTTACTGCAGCGTTTGTCGTTGGACGTTCAGAGAGGGAACGCTGCGTCGGTGAGAGGAACTTTGGCTAGGTGGACCAGCCCCAGCTTGGACTGAGAACCTTGAGTTCTTTATTTCCAGTCCGTTATGTGACACATTGCAATAACAGACAACATAGACAAATAAATTTGCCGGCGGGCTATGTCGGTCCACTATATATATATATATATATATATATATATATATATATATATGTGCGTTTTTGTCTTTTTAATAGGGACCATAACGCATGTATGCATAATTAGGATTGTTACCGTTCCGCTCACCATTACCAGAAGTAAAACTGACACCGAGGTGCGGCTTACGCCAAGGGAATCAGTTTATGAGTTTACGCAGGGCATCTTGAGTGGAGAATATACTCCTAGAGGTGCCATTGGAAACAGAACGGGTGGGCGGTCGCTGCATGCAGAGGCGGATATCACTGCCTACCTTATCAAGCCGGACTGCTTTAAAGTTTGCCGGGCAATGGTAGCGCCCGTAAGACTGGACGAAACCAACCAAAACTTTACGTGCGCCCACCGTGAAAAATGACGAGGACAAAAAGCACTACGCAAAGGCGGACTTCTTATAAACGGTTAGGTTGGGCGGCGCCAATAACACTTTGGCCATTGACCGTATTGAACGACAAAATACCCTTCTCATGCAGCACCTCGGCTTGTCCTGTGGCGGAGCCACTCGACGATGAACTGAAGGTGGAAATGGACAACCAGACTGCATTATTTCTATGACCGCAAAAACCTAACCTCCCTGCGGCATCATCACTATCGCACCTCCTGAAATTCGTCTGGCTGGTTCTGCGGTTTCCAAAGAGGACTCTTTGCCTGGGGCCGGCAGTGTCGATACTACTAAGTAGGACAAAAAGGCCAATCCCCTAAAGACCGGGGCAAGGCGAGTAAGAGGAGAAAGACGAAGGCAAATAAAAACACGAAACCACAGAACGCCGCCGAGAAACAGGCGACGGAGAAGACGGCAGCCAGCATCGTGTCAAACAACAACGTGGGGGCTGCTGGCTACGTAAGCAACAATAACGAGCTCGCAGCTTAAGAGCAAGAGCGGTTTGGCACTGGTATGGCGGTTGGGGACCCCGACTAGATGGATCTGACGGCGGTGGACTGGATGGCTCTATCTATATTTCATCGAGAAAGCGATATCGGGAGGATGCCCCGGGTACGGCTTCCATGCATCTTGGAAGACTTTTCTTAAAGAAAGGCGCGTCCTATTTTTAGCGACTTCCGAGGACGTGGGAACCCGTGTGTCTATGTGCCGGCCTGGTGGATATGAAAGCGGTCTCTTAATCTATGTGCACTCTGCACTCGATCTGGTGGAATTGACAACACGATCAAGTGATGACGGGAACTCTTAGGTTGAAAATTCGCCGCCTATTTTCATAGCTATATCGTCAGAGTATACTCTAATGAGGTCCGGTCTGCCGGCACTCTTACGGATATCTTGGACGACCTTGTGACAACGACTGGGGATCTGCCCTGTGCACCTCTGGGTGACATAAACATTGATATTCTAAGTAACAATGCTGTGAGTGGTGAATTGCTAGCAAGGGCATTAAGCAGGCCATCACTATCACCACTCGTCTCAGATCCACTGCAGTGTCACCTGGTTTGTGCATAGACCATGTCGATATTGCCAATTGTGAGCAATATGTCTGCATCCCTCCGTTTGTCGTTGACACTGTCTTTTCCGACCATTACCCAATAGGGATCACACTGACGGGTAATAGGGCATAATTAACGACGTTGACGACGAAACAAGTTTGATCGCTCCGAGGTTCTATAGGAGATTCGATGAAAACAGCCAGCGAAGGTTTTAAGACGTTGTTACCAGAATGGATTAGTTTTCTGTTCTCGACTCAACGGATTCCAATAAGGCCTCCGAGTCATACAATAGTAAGCTTCGGCTCCTGTACAGCGATTGCTTCCCATTGCGACAGCAAAGAGCTTTAAAAAAGGTAATCCGCTCACCATGGTTCACTAATAATTAGGTTAGTTTAAGGCATACTATCGATCGCATTCGCCGTCGGCGGATTAGCACACATTATTGCAGATGACAAAGAGACGCTTCAGAGATTGCAGGTGTTGTATAAGGCAAAATAGAAGGTGGCTAGGGTAACCTACTACAAAGAGCAGGTTACCACTGTACGTTACCGCCCTGCCTAGCTCTGAAGTTTCCTTAATGAAACCTGCGGCCGTGGCAAGAAGTCTGGAGCGGTGCCAAGTCGACCATTAGTCGAAAACAGGGAGCTAGAGGAGGTCCAGGAGATAGTGGACGCACCGAATGATTTCTTCTTATTTTTCGGTACAAAAACTACATTCTTGCTCCCCCGCCCCCTCAACGTGCTTGGTAAATTCCACTCTAAATTAAATGACATCTTAGCGGGATCTCTAGCTGTCGTATTCAGTATTTCAGTTAACGAGCGTGTTTCCAGAACGCCTCAGAACATCTGCGGTTACTCCGCTATATAAGGTTAAGGGCGGGACGGACCAACCTGGGAACTATCGTTCTATATCATTGATGTCTGTCCTTTCAAAAGTATTTCAAACGCTTGCTAAACAGCTGGAAAGCCATTTTAACGATTTAAATTTCTTCTTTAAAAATCAATTCGGTTTTAGGGAGGCACGATCAACTGAGCTGGCGTTGGGATCATAACTCGTGAGAGATCATTAAAGTTAGGAAGGATAGAAAGATGTTGACGTAGCCAAAGCCTTAGACTGCCTCGACCACTCTATATTTCTTAAGATGCTCCAACACTGGTCTGCGCACCAGCATTAACATCTTGGTTTCGTATTTTAGTGGACGGTGGCAATTTGTGGCGGTGGGAGCTGTAAAGTCGGCCACGGTAATTGTATCCACTGGCACGCCCCAGGGAATCGGTTCTTGGACCTTTTATCTTCATCACCTACATGCGTTTCGTCCTGCGGGGCGTCGATAGGTAGTCAGCTTCACGCCCAATCGTCTATGCAGACGACACGACTGTTTTGTTTCGTGTTTCGGCGTTCTCATTGTCTAATAATACGTATAATCTTTAGCAAAACCGGTATTGAAAAGGCCATATCTTTATTGTTAAGATTTGGTCTAGTCGTTAACTCGACGGATACGACACTCGTTCTTTACCACACCCCACAACGAGCATTAAGACAGAAGTTCAAAACCGGTAATGCCTCCCTTCGAGTAGGCGGCTCTGCTTTACTTCTCAGCTCAGAGGCCTTGAAAATGCCTCGGCATTGTGCTACACGAGCATATGAAATGGGACAGTTAAGTGAGGCCAGGTGTCAGGGCCTGCTACGCTGTGATAGCCTCACTCGTGCGCTTGACGAGAGCCAGGGCTTTGCGGGGCCCCCTGGTACGTGTCTACAAAGCGCTCATGAAGCCAATTCTAACTTACGGAATTACTCTGTAGGGCGCCACGTGTTCGACGGCCCTAAACAAGCTAAGGCAAGCTCCTTCAGAATGACGCGATTAGAGCCATATAAGGTTTTCCTCGTCGCGCGAGTCTGACTCCATAATACACTAGGCTCGAGCTGCTGATACGTTTAAAGCTAGCGATGCTAGCGTGTAACGTGCAAAACAATGGAATCAATTTAGATTGCGTATTTGATTTTGCCCTCATCTCCGTACGGTCGCAGCGCTACAGGGATCAACTGGGGTTCCAGGGTTCACACTCACTCTTCTTCGGCATCTGGAACGAGTTGCCATTGGCTTTTCGAAATTCAGACCGGGCCGTTGTTTTTAAACGACATCTTCTTTTACAGCTGAAAAACGAAGGAACACGTGAGTCATAGTGAAATGTTCTAAACTTATATTACTATATAATTCTTAAACATGTATTAAGTTACTTAAAAGATCTTAAACTTGTAGTGTGCAAATTATACTAGATTTTGTTGCTTTATCGTTTACAGACAACTGTTTTGTACATATATACGCGTACTTGTATATATTTTGAACAAAAGCTAACAGAATACCAACTTATTGAGTACGTAAATAAAACCTGGTAGATTAATTAAAATAATTTATAACAGTTTCTAATTTCAATTCACTTCAAAACTTAGCTTAGTTAACGGAATTGCGGCGCTTGCGTCAGCTTGCGGTGCTACATAACAAGGGTGAATAATATGGATAACAAATTGAATATTTGTACGCCTATAGTCCTACGATACATAGGTCGTGATACATACAATTAGTAACAGTATATATATATATATATATATATATATATATATATATGATTTATAAATTGCAGATCGGTTGATTCCCGCTTTACCACTTCCGATTTCACCAGGTCATGAGCCTACTCGGGGATGGCAAATTGCCCGTAATGGATAACCTGTAATTGACATGAGTTGTTATCGTTGCCGTCATTGATAGCAGCATCATGACTGTTAGCACAATCACCATCACGCCTAAACCGCGACGACGCACGCAACAATATGCACGTTACGCCACCATCCATCGCACTGTTGATCAAAATATTCGCTATTCTAGCTGTGGTCTCTTCTCTTATTTCTCGTTCTGTCTGTTTCCTAATATTCTAGAAGCAACTGCCATATCGTCCATCGCAAGCCTCTCTTCTAAGTGTAACAATATGCGCGTTTGTCTCATCTAACTCGTCAGCTGAACAAACAATGTAGGTTCTTCGCTTCGGCCGCCGTCGGTTGCGGCCGACAGCCAACCAGCCGGCCAAACACGCGCCTGCTTTATCGGTCACGAGGTCCAGGTCTTACGGTAGGTCTGCTACGGGGAACACCCCTCGACCCCTGGCGCCCTACAATGAAAATGTCCCGAACGCGAATGAGTGAGGATGGCTAGATTGAAGAATGTGCGGCCGTTGGGAGCAATGCTGCGCAACATCGGATGGAAGAGAACCCTGCCAGAGCGCCAGACAGACCCCGACTAACACAACAGCTCGTTCTCTCCTCCCTGCGGGCTCGTAACGCTATTGAGCTAGTGCTGCCCCTGCCGACGACGGCCGGCAGCCACTGGCCCCGCTGGCTCGGTGGTAGTGCTATCAGTGCACAACGATGCTAACGGGCGACAGACCGGAGGAAGTTAGTCAAGGTGAAAGAGATGCAGAGGAAAATAAGGAGCACGATGAGAAAGAGGAAAGGAACACCGACGCAATCCAGCTGGAGGGGTTTAGGGCAGGCAGGAGTGGCAGAAACAGAAGCAGCAGCAGTTTTCCTTCGTGCGTGTCTGTCTCATGGGTTTCTTCCCTATCCGCCCCCTACTATCTAGGGCTTGGCGCCTCCAGCCGCCAGGTGCCCGCCCATCAGGGCATCTGGCACCGGCTGAGTCAGTGCGGCGGCGGCGGCGGCGACGACGACGACAACAACAACGACGACGATGGGTCAGACCTCGAAATTGAACAAGCACAAAAGGGCACGAGAGCAGACGACGACGACGACGAAACGGGGGACTAAAGGCAGTGTGGGACGGAGATAAAGAGGGCCAGCAGAGAGAGGTGAATGAGTGAGTAAGTGAGCAGCAGGAGAAAACCGGCGGCCACTACCCGCTATTATGAGGTGAAACGACTGCAGACCAAAGGGGACAACAGGAGGAGTGGGTAGACGACTGGCGTTTTTAAATCCCAGTAGTCCCCAAGGATAGGCCGCAGTCGACGAAACTCGTAGCCAGTTTAGCTATGAGCGCGGTGAAGTCTCTTACGAGTCGCTACGCTAGCTAGCGTTGCCGACGCGGCGCCACGGTTCCTGTTTACGGCTGATAACAATGCTAGCAACTTGTTGTGGGTGGAGCTGGCGGGCTGCCGGGTAAAGCGGCATAAAGGTAGAAGAACAAGAGCACGAAACCAAGCAATGTGTAGTATGCGACTGTGGCTTCTAGCAGCCTCGAGTAAGCAGTCTGTCTGGGTGGACTTTTGTATTGAGGAGAGCAGCGCTACCGGCGACACGAGGTCCTCCGGTGAACCGACCTAAGGGGGAAGAAACTAAAAGCTTTATTTTTCTAAAATGCCGCTTGTATAGTGATGACCACTCTTTTTTTTCTGAATGCACCTAGGTAGGAATCTCTGATACGGTATTATGGAATAAATCGGGTAAAAAAATACTGCTTACTTTAAAACATTCGTGTTTTTTTGTATTTATGGAATTGTCACTGGGCTAGTTAAAGCAGAATGACAGTTTCGATGTTTCATTAAGTGCGAAGTAATGCCCATTGCTGTGGCTCAGTTTTGTTGGCGTTTCCATAGATGCCTTACAGTTTTTTTTAGTACGTGGTAAACTCGTCGTTACCGAAAGATCCTGTAGTTTAAGGTTTCTTCTAAGCACTCTACGTTCTACAAATTCGCTTGACGCTACATAGGCCACGGTACAAACTAGCCCTTTCTCGTTCCATTAAGTACAGTTTTGTCATTGGAGTGCCTATCACAGTTGACACGTTAAAGCTTTAGCTGTCTAAGTGGTATAATTACTACTAGTGGTATGAGTACTTAAGATTGGAATAATTTTGCAATTCTGTGAGCCACCTTACGGCATCATAAGATAGTGGAGCGTTTTAACAGCTGTTTTTCAACACGTGCTAGCGAAAATTATTTCGACAGTTTTTTTTACTTAAGTGCCTAAAATAAAGTATATTGAGGAATCAGACATTCTTAATAAATGAGCTATTCCTTACTTCCATCCAAATATAAATACATGCACTTTTGCATCTATCATGCAAATCCCTACTGTAGTTAGTATGTAAGGGGCACTATTCGAAGCCACGCGTGGCTATTCCAATCCATCACTCGCGTGTCAATTGGCGCAAATGTTCATCTATTGGCGGTTGCTCGTTTTAAAAGTTTAGATATATTCGTTCTTTATTTATGTGTATCAAACGATACGCTTATGATGTAAAAACCTGCACAAGGCCTGCTTGGAGCATAACTCAAGGCATTAGGTCCAAGCTTGGGCTGGTCCACCTAGCCAGGGTTCCTCCCACCTCTGAACATCTAATGACAGACGCTGCAGTAAATACTCGCCCGCCCTCTTATCTTTTGCAGCAAACGCCAATCTTCTCCCGACATCGTTGAGCAGCTTCTTCGTAAGCAACCAAGCCCCCCCCCCCCCAGCGCATTGTCTCGAACGCAAAAGGTGAGAACAAGCGACGCTTGAATACACTTGGCTGCCTCCGCTATGGCCACCGCATGTCTAGGGCGCCCGTTTCGACCATTGAAGGGGCTAAAGAATTGGTTACGGTCGCATCTCATGCCATCATTTGACCCCGTTCAGAGGGGGTCATGCATATATTCTGTAGCGGCGGCAGTTTTTTATATAATATATAATAACAGAGTGTTAAGAAATGTAAATATATATATATATATATATATATTGTGAATGTAAGCTGTGAGCAGTCCATGTAGGCCAACGGTTGAATATTATTCTGAATTCATCTAAGTACTTCACTGTTACTATCCGATTGACCACTAGTCGCCCATGGTATTTAGTTGTAGGTGCGACCAGATTACTAAAAATATATGTGTAAAACCAATCCGCTTATCAGCTTTCTCAGCAACATCCTTATACATAAAATACTCTCATCGATAAACGTCGCTCAGTACTGTATTCTTTTCTCAGCTTGCCGATCAAGGTACTCGACGACAGAACGTGCATATGGCTCAATTAGTGTATTAGAATCAACAAATGTATTAACATACATGTTTTTTATTATATGTTCTCACATGCTCCATAATACATTGTGCCTTTTCCAAAGAGGTAAAGGCAGCATTCGCACCCAAATGCAAAGTCCCGTTGTTCTTCTTTTTAGCTTTTTACACTATTTAACTATTGCAGCGGCACTATTGGTTAACATAACATATTGGGCCACTAGCACTATACGTTGTTTATATGAGTACACTGTGTAAATATGGTAGATATTAAGATAACAATAACTTTAGTCAATTATGTATATATACAATTATATGTACATGTATTGTTGCTGCGGCATAATAGTATTTTACCTCTAACTAAAACCAAACTGTTAACCAGGGCGATCTGTTTCTGCATGAGCTGCACAGAAAGATCCAGAACTGGTTTCTCAAATTTGATTCTTAAAATATCCTTTAATTGTGCCAGCATATCCCTGTTGAAATTACCGAGTGTCTCAAATAATATAAAGGCGAGTTATTTTAGAAATATAAATTTGCCCAGGCGCCGGACAAATTTTACAGAGCTCCGATCTCTTGTGGTAAACAAGCTGTTCTGCTGGATTTTCTTTAAATCGAGACATCCTTTAAAGAATTCTTCAAAGATTGGGTTTTGGTTCCCCTGTCGAAGTTGTGCATTTCTGATTTTATAGGGATTCTCGAACTTTTCTCTCGTCTCGGACGCAGAGACACTCAGCAATATAGAATCTTCTTCGAGTGCCAAAAAGTTTTAAAAATCAGCTCTGGCGTGTGTTTTTCTGGTTGAAAGTAAACTATTTAAAGATGAACTCAGCGGACACAATTTGTATTTGAAGAACTTAATTAATGGTCAAAACGAATCCCTGACAATGCTCCGTTTTTGGTGCCAGAATATATAGAGAAGAAGAAGTATATGGCTAAGTGGGCATCCCAGGTGTCTGCAACAGTGGGTATCTAAGGTATCTGCATATATATTGCGGTTTCGGTTAAAGAAAATCAGATGCGTTTAAATATAATAGTTTGCCACCAAATCGGCCAATCCTAGAGCTTTTTTTAGCAGCCCTCATATGAATGTTTATATGTATTTGTAGGAAGTATTTTCCCAATACTAGCACTCCAATATTAGGCCCTCCTTGTAACTTGTCATATAGGTATTGAGTCAGTCAGAAGATCCATCAGATTCCTAAGGCAAAGTCAGAAATGCCTTTTATATATACACTTTTCAATAAGAAAATGTATATGATTTCTATTTTAATAGGAATTCTAGAATTTGCATATCTCTAAATGTTTGAACTTGATTTTTAAAGAATTCTGAAGTGAGCAAAACAGATGATAATCTAAATCCTGTTTTATAATGTTTATAGTGTTTCTCTTTTCATTTCCAGCCAAACTTAGTTTTGACACAACTGTATATATGACAGTCTATGTATACTGAGACGGGCCATATACACAGTACAGTCACTGCCATTTCCTTTGGCTCAATACAGACGTGAATGTGTTTTCTGAGCAGCCAATACAGCGGTGCAGAAACAAACGTACAGTTTGCATGTACACTCTTTTACTAGTAAATGCTATAACTGTATCTAGCATTTATTCACCGTTGTCTTTGTCGAACATTTCTATGCAAACCTTCTCTCCTTTATACAGTAATTGTAAATACTGGTTATTCTAGCAACGCAAATTTGTTTGTCAAGTTATGGACGTACATATCTTGCCGCGCAGTTCTTGACAGTTTTCTTCAAGTTCATGAAGGGAAATGTGATTTCTGTCTATTGCGTCATCTTGACTTTGCCACTGCCGTCACTGCGAGTCATTTTTTCTCAACTTATGCGTTTGTAATTCTAACGAATGCCTGTATACCGTACCTGCCCCTTCTTAGCAATCGATTTGCTTTTGACTCTTCCTGTTCTCTCACTATCTCTTTCCCTTGCGACCGCCTCTGTAGGTATCCACTTCCACTCGTTTCTTGGAGGCGTAGTAGGCCTTTGCCCGCCCTTGAGTGCACTCGTTGTCGCTTGTTCGTCAGTTAGATCGGCTGGGGTTCATCGTCAGGCAACTTGTCCAGCGTCTTTTCTTGCCCCTATTTTTCCACGCTTCCCTCTTGTCCTCTGTTTCGTTCTTTGTTGTTTGAGCAGACGGTTCTATGACGGCCCTATTCCCCTGACGCAGGCGCGCGCACGCAGGCACGCACGCAAGCAAGGACCCCTCTCTGACACAACTCTCTCTGAACCCAACCCTTTCTTGCCTTTCCTGTCGTTTCCCCCTATGCTCTTTTTCTTTCTTTAGCTTTGCTTCGCTCTCCTCTCGCTCGTCTTGTCTCTGTTTCAAAGCCGCTATCGAGCGATGGTCTCCTTTGACAAAACGCATCTATCTATACGCGGGCGGATACAGCTGCCGAAAATGTCTTAGCATTAGCGGCCTGGCTGGATGGCCAGGTACTCACCACGGGGGGGGGGAGGACGGAAAAGCTTTGAGAGTGAAGAGTGTCAGAAAGAGACAAAGAAAGCGATAACGAGAGATAGAGAGAGAAAGAGAGGGAACGAGGATGGAAGGAGAGAGGCCATGAGGAAGACAGATAGTTTGAGTAGAGCATGGGATGGAAGCGAAGCTATGAGTTGCGGCAGAACATTGTAGTGGTGATGGTGGTTCTTCAGGTCGTAGTAGCAGAAACAGCAGCAGCAGACGAGCGGTAGTAGCGACTGCAGAGACTGCAACGGTCAGGCGTCTTTCTAGTAGTAGTAGTAGTAGTAGTACGAGTCATAGTTGTGGTAGCTGCAGTGGTGGAGATGGCGGAGGTTGGGGTGAAGGTAGTGGGGTGGTGGTGACGGTTGTATGAGATTGAGGCAAAAGTTGGCTGAACGGTTGGTAGAAGGAATGAGAGATCACAGCCGACCGGTGGAAAACCCTAACAGGACGATGCTCCATCACTGTCAGCCACCAAGTGTACGTCGTACGTACGACCGACAGACAGACAGACAGCACGCACGTTTGGCGGGTGCGGCAATGGCTATGGCGCGCGCCTGGCCGATGGTTCTGGTGAAGCGGTACCAGCCGACTCCACACGGCCACATACACATCTACCCACCTGCCTACGTGCGTGTGGCCGGATGGACGGACAAACGGACGGACAGACGGCGCTGGCCGCGGTCCGATACACGTCAAAGTTTGTAAGTAGGGGCGCGCCCCGGTCGTCGCGTATTACCTCCGACCATATCGACCGTTTGTTGGGTTTCGGCGGGTGGTGCACTAAATGGCTTTGCCGTTCACCATTGCCAATCGGTACCGTGAAATGGCACGGTACCGACTACTTTTCGTGCTACCTTCTAGGCCGAGCTGCGGCAGGTCGGCTCGCGGAATACTCTCGTTGGGTACATAGGATTCGTTTCATCTGCATCCGGCCGCAGTAGGGTAATAATATCTTAAGAATGTGGCCTTGCCGGACAGCCGACACAGGGCATAACTTTGGTGTACAAAAGCAAGCAGGTCCGTAATCTGTCATCTGTCCACCGTGCACAGGTCGCGTGTAGTAGGTAGCCTAAGGCGAGTGTCGTCTGAGGCAGCTTGTTTCGGTATTCGCGGAGAGCATTGGCTAACTACGATCCTCAACACTACGTTTTCGCATGCGATTTTACCACAAATGATTCTTTACCCTAACCTCTTAAGGCGATTGATTTCCTATTGAATGTGTTACGTATGGCGAACAAAGTCGTTGGGTAGACCGCTAAAGCATGGTGCTAAATTGTGTAACGTCAAAAGGCGTTTTTTGTTAATTTTGTGTTTCTTTGAGATTAGACGTAGATCATGGCCAGTCATTGTCTACATTATTTCTTTTATTATCGTGGCCGAGACAAATTTCTATTGCAATATATTTATTATATATAATATATAATATAGCTAACATCGTTGAACTCTTCAAAATATCAGAATACCTGTACAATGGCGTAGTGGTTGATGACGCCATATGTCGTTTGGCTCTTAAGCTAATATATCGTGGAAACAACTCGCAAAAACTTGTATTTTTTGCATCTGTGGATTTGAACACAGTGGTACGGACACAGACCCAAGACTTTGCGCAATTCATGCTTCAGATCGTCGGCGGGGATAACATTTTAGACGTGTTTAGGATGTACGACATGGTTTTACTAGAACACGTCTGCGGTCAACAGGATATCCTGAAGTGTAGACATGATGTCCGGCCACGGGGAAGGCAGCGTCACGCCATTCTTTCCTGCAGCTCGTTCTCTATGTTTAAGGCGAACGCGGGTGATGTAAAAAGCGTTCTTGATTAGTAAGGCGAGTGTATACTAAAGGCAAGTCAGTGTAAGAACGCGTATACTTCAGTCTTTCTTCCGATTCTTTATCGTCCCACTAGGGTTTCATTGAATAGCATTTTAGAAGGTAATCGACGGGCAGATAGATCTACAATTATTATTATTATTATTATTCAGTTGAAACTAAAAACCAATAAGTACTAACAACATTATAGATAACTGGAATGACAAGTAAAACGATGCATGGAACACGGGTGTTCTGTAAGGAGCGTGTGTCATAAAGTAATAAACTGAACTGAACTAGTCCGCCGTCGATATACTAAAACATAATACCATGTACCAGAAGAGTTAATGGCATTCAGTTGGATTCCTGGGCGTGTGTCGTTTAGGCAGATGGCAGTACCGTTGAGAATCCGATGCGCTCCAGTAACCTATCGTAACACTTGAAACGGGAAAATTATGCCCACTATTTCATTTATCGGAAACTGGTGGATTGCTTGAACAGTGTCTATGACGGAAGGCGTTTGGCATGCGCGTATAATGAGCCCGGCGCAAACGTTATGCAATTATCAATTCTTCCCGACATGAGACACATTGTAGGCGGCTAATAATGACGTTATTCGCCATTGTACAAAATCTGTAGAGTCGAAGTGCCGCGGCCCTCTCCATAAAAGCTTTTTCGCCTTGTCGGCGTGCCGGACACAAATCCGAATCGCATGTGACCCGTTAAGTCAGATTAAGTTGAGGTTTGATATATACAGGTAGTTCAACAAGTTCTTAAAATGAGCTTTTCAGAATTCGAATTTTGGCGCGCTTTCACCGCTATTGGAAACGGCAACTTTTCGAATGCTAGCAGTCAAAATATTATGGTGATTGGCCGTTGCGATTTCGTTTGATCGCTTTTCCCGTGCAACGTATCGGCGTGATTTTGAAAAATGGAGAAAAAAGAGTTTCGAGTGGTTATCAAGCATTTTTATTTCAAAGGTTGGAATGCGACCCAAGTGAAAACTGAGTTAGACGAGCTGTACGGTGACTCTGCGCCATGTTTTGCCACTGTTTCCAACTGGATTAATGAGTTAAAAAAAGGTCGCAGGAGCACCGAGAATGAACTACGTACATGAACATTAGGGAGATAGCGGAGGCCTTGGGGATCAGTTTGGGTAGAGTGCATTTCATCCTGCACGAAAACTTGAAGATGAAAAAGCTCAGAGCAAAATGGGTGCCGCATTTGCTCAACCAAGGCCAAAAAGACGCGCGTGTTTCCGCTTCACAGCGAAATTTGGCCAAGATGTCGAAAAATCCGTCGGATTTTTGGCGCAGATTCGTGACCGTCGATGAAAGCTGGGTCCATCACTACACTCCCGAGACCCAAGAAGCATCTCGTCAATGGTGTGCACCTGGTGAAGGGACCTCCGAAGAGGGTGCGGACAACGGCATCGGCCGGAAAGATGATGGCTACGGTTTTTGGGACCAACGTGGAATAATTCTGGTCGA
The DNA here is from genome assembly GCA_003439945.1 of Dermanyssus gallinae. Classification (NCBI taxonomy): domain Eukaryota; kingdom Metazoa; phylum Arthropoda; class Arachnida; order Mesostigmata; family Dermanyssidae; genus Dermanyssus; species Dermanyssus gallinae. The sequence continues at coordinate 41,187 of QVRM01003278.1, read as the reverse complement.
CTACCTTGAGAGCGGTAAAACGATCACGGGAGAATATTATGCAAGACTGTTGGACTGCCTGAAGCAAGAACTCATCGTGAAACGGCCCGCTTTGCAGAAGAAGGTTGTCCTGTTTCACCAGGACAATGCTCCCGCACACAAGTCGCGCCAAGCATGGCAAAACTGGCCCAACTGAGGTTCGAACTTATTGAACAACCTTCCTATTCTCCAGACCTGGCCCCCTCTGATTATTTCCTCTTCGGACATTTGAAGAATAGGCTCGGTGGAAAGCGTTTTTCCAGCAATGAAGAGGTTAAGGCTGCTGTCAATACCTATTTTCAGTCTAAAGACGCGGAATTCTACTCAAGAGGTATAAATGCTCTGAAATCTCGGTGGGAAAAGTGTATTGAGCTTCTCGGGGAGTATATCGAATAAGAAAAAATTAAAAACAAGATTTGGAAAATTCTTGGTTTTCATTTTAAGAACTTGTTGAACTACCTGTATATATATATATATATATATATATATATATATATAAATATATGCGTGACGATTTATAGTTTCTTATATAAATGTGTGACGATTCAGATCAGGTTGAGGCTTAATATATATATATATATATATATATATATATATATATATGCGTGACGATTTATACTTTATTATTTGTTTTAACACATTTATACATAGAGGTTAAATGAATGAATAAATGATGAAAGAATTTGAAAAGGATAACAATCCTTTCATAGTATCCGAGACCCTCATAATCTATCAATGAACGTTGCCGTTTATCTCTTTAAACTGAAGATTGCGTCTACTGCTTCTTACGGGATACAGGTGATATGAACGTATCTATCGAAGTTAAACTTTAAAGCGCTAGATCAAATCAAGGCCACTTTTCTAAAGAAGGCGCTAAGAGTCCACCGCACAAGTCTCAACAGATTAGTCTATTTACTGACGTCGACTTTGCTATTTGTTGAGGATTTACAAAAATACGCGTTTTACCGAAAACGGCAGCATTCAACGAGTACATGTCTGAGTGAGAGAATAAGATGGCAGACATTGGCCCGTTCTTTTATGAAACCCAGGCAATGACGTGCAGTTCGTGGAAGCACTGCAATTATGAGAATAGACACTTAATTGCACGATATGCTGTTCACGGCTTCCACATGAAGATATGTATTCGAGAGAAGTTCCATGAGATTTCTTCATTATGCTTGTGCAAACTCTGCGGGGTACAGTGTGATTTATATCACCTTCAACAATGCGATAGAGCAGTTCCGTTGACTCGAAGTTTGGAACCGTAATGAATATACGTATATGTAAATGTGAGCTTTCCCTGTGGGCGCAATATTGTAAACCGACCATCGGTAATTAAAGCTATATACAGGGTGCGTCAGTTAAATCCGGATTAAACGTCATCGCCCGTTTCGCAATTTATGTCTAAAGAAAAACTGTTCTTCAAAGTTAGCAGATTGAGATTCTTGAACGACTCGACAATGGCTCTGCGTAGCGCTTCTGTATTTGCATGTCGAGACCTGTTAGTATCTTGCTCAACATCGCCCCATACATAGAAGTCCAGGGGATTCAAGTCTGGACTGCTAGGGGGCCATATCGTTTTGTCCCAGAACGCCGTCATGTTGCCCCGTAGCCAATCCTGGACGAGATTACTGGTGTGGGCGGGAGCGCCGTCTTGTTGAAAGACATAATGTCTTCCATTGGACACTCTATCAATCCATGGTTTTACCACGCTTCGCAGAACACGTAAATACACTTTGTTACGGTTTCGTGTCGGTCAAAAAAGTGTGGGGGCAACACGTCTACCTTCATTCGACACAACACTTAGGACGTACACACTGGCAGGATGTTTGGTTTTATGCACGATTGGTACATCCTCAGGGTTCTTTGCGATTGCGAAGATTTTTTCGTCGGAGAAGAATTGAAGATTTCCCGCCATTTCGTGTCTCAAAAACGTGAGGATGAGATGGCAGCAAGTCATCCTCTTATTTTTCGCGGCCTGAGACAACATCTGTCTGACTTTAAACGTGTAAGACTTGTAGCGCAGCTTTTAGTTGATAATCCGACGCATAGAACAATCACTCATATTGAATTTGATCGATAAACGGCGCATCGATAGACTTGGATCCTTAAAAACGCATTTTTGCACCTTTTGATCACTTTTGGCGTCCTCCCTTCTCGTCGGCGGTTGTGAATCTTCCTTCATTAGAAGGAAGATTCACCCCGGTGTTGCACTACCTAGCCCTGTATCTTCTGCATCTCTGTAGCGTCGGGCAATGTCGTAGACCGTTGCTCTTTTAAATCCAGTGATGCTGACGATTTCGGCTGGCCGATGTCCGGCACAAAGCAATTGGATAAGAGTTGTTCTTCGGTCATATTCTGGACCCAGGTTGCGGCGGCCGTCCATGATGACAATGCGTTTTTGTTCTATTGTGAGTGGGCTGTCTGCTAACGCAAACCAATCTGAATTAACGCCTTCCGTCTATGCTGGGTAGCCCGCCAAAATTTGCTTTGCGGATTTAGCTGACGCACCCTGTATATATAGAAAATATTGTGATGATTTATTTATCATTTACAATACGTTTGCACACTCGGCAGTGCTCGCCTTAATAAAAATGGTGGTAAAAGGGTGTCACGTTAAGTTAAGATTTGTGCTCTTGCTTGTTGGCAGCCCCTGCTCTTATGGACTCGGTGCGAGCGGTATCTCCTGAAGGTCCCTTGCAACGTTAAGATCCATAAGATTCCTCTTCATGACGCCGAGCCCCAAGAGCGTGCTCACAGATTCAAAGTCTCATACACCACTCATAGAGATAGTGATGGATCTATTTCTGCGAGATTTTTGCGGGTCGGGGAACGCCACTCTTAGGAACTCGACCTCGTATTTAGTGATTTTGTCCTGCCGCGCTCTTGCCAGGTCGCTGTTCGGGCCGCAAACCTCGGCACCTAAAACCCAAACCGGTAGGTGTTGTTATCACGAGGTCGGGCTTTAGACCCGGTGCGCCGGTCGACGGAATACTCGCTCACGAACCACCTCATAACCCTTCTCGCGGAGAAGACGTGCCACGCGATCACAGGCGTCGTCATGACCCCCTATAGTTTGCTTGTGTGTTGCATTGCACATCCGAACGACATGAGCCAATGTCTTAGGCGCATGACTCCCGTGCCTACAACGTTTGTTGTAGGTAGGTGTTCTGGCGGTATTTTGAGCCCACACTGCTTTGTAAGTATAGAGCTTTAAAATAGGTAGATTGTCTTTGTACTTGTATCTTGGTGAAGTTTCTAAGGACACCAGCTGGATGTACTTATTACCACCCATAGAACGAATTGCTTTTTACATTTATTTGTTCCGTCATATATATATATATATATATATATATAGGGTACGACCGGAGGAGACACATAGGTATTTATGGGTCCGTCTTACGAAGATAATCGCGCGGTGCTCAGGGATAATTTAGAAGATTGCTGAAACACTGACGCCTATTGTCTCTGTAATTGAAATCTCTTCTAACTTCAGCAAATTATCTCAATACCACCTCAACCTCATCGATTGGAGGGTTTTCTTTCTAGACTGCCATGATGCTAACGATAGGTACAACAAGTTCATGCGGTGCTGTCGTTTTCTGATCGAAGCCTTTACTCCTCTTGTGGTCGACAAGAAGCTCATGAAACTGCGCTCACACGTAGCCCGCCTCGAGCGAGTAATTTCCTCGCTCCCTGATCCCGCTTTGTCCACTACATATCATCGGAAACTCGTGAAAGCAACAAAGCGTCTCCGCATCCTGACCGAGATGAGCATAAGCGTCAAGGACAGCCGGTCCCTCTTCCGCTACGCGAACTCGCGCCTCACAAGCAACGAGTCTCCACCAACCCTGGAATCTAACTCACTATCGGCATCGACAGACGAGGAGAAGGTTGAGCTTCTAGCAGCTCATTTCTCATCTTTGTTCAACACGGTGCCAGTGACTTCCGTCTCACCCATGTCGACATCTTATTTTCCTACGAGCTACAGCGACTCACCTATTGATTTTAACGAATATGACATTTACATGCAACTCTTATCTCTGAAACCCAAATGCAGCCATACACCTGATGGCATCCCACCTATATTTTTTAAAAAGCTAGCTATATTTTTAGCGGAGCCATTAAAACTCATCTTCGAACGTTCATACAATGACACCGTAGTCCCAGAAGTTTTCAAACAGAGCATTGTCACACCGATGCACAAGAAGGGGCCCAAAAAGCGCGTTGAGAATTATCGCCCTTTGGCTCAGTGTTCCATCGCCTGCACAATTTTTGAAAAGATCTTAGTCAAACACGTAACTAACTATATGACTGTGAATAATTTTTTTGATACTTTCCAACACGGATTTGTACCTCGTCGTTCTACGTGCACGCAACTTTTAGAAATGACAAACGATTGGGCCTTGTACATAAATGCCAAAAAAGATTTTCACTGTATATATTTTGACCAGAAGAGTGCCTTTGACAGGGTTGATCATAAGCTTCTTATCGACAAGATGAAGACGCTCCAGGTTCATTTACAAACGCGCAAATGGCTTGCCGCGTTTTTACACAATCGGTCGTTCCGAGTCAAATGCGGGGAAGCTCTCAGTGAGCCACGACTGGCTCCGTCCGGCGTCCCACAGGGGAGCTGCGTCTCTCCTTTGCTGTACACAGTGTTTGTTTTAGACATAAAATCTTATATTCCGTCGAGTGTTAAATACCTACTGTACGCCGATGACCTAAAGATATACGCTCCCTTGGACTCTCCCTCAGCGCACACTGCGTTACAGTCTGCTGTCGATGGCATCTGCCGCTGGTGCATTGACAATGGCATGGAGCTATCAGTTTCGAAATGCCTCGTTTTGAAACATGGCTTCTTTAATCTGGAGTATCAGCTTAACGGGACAATTCTGCCCACCGCTAATGTTGCTCGGGATCTCGGTGTATTAATGTCAACAGATCTAACATTTTCTGTGCATATAAGAGAACTAGTCAAAACAGCATCTACACTTGTGAACACGCTGTTCCGTTGCTTTATCATCAAAGACCCAAATGTGTATATTCGTCTGTATAAAGCAATTGTGCTATCCAAACTTTTATATTGTTCACCTGTCTGGAGCCCATACTTGTGCAAGCACATAGGCATGCTTGAAGGTATTCAGAGAAGATTTCTAAAAAGGCTCTGTAAAAGATGTAATATTGACCCGAATGCTGTAAACCTTCCATCGCTCTCGTTTTTACTGAAGAACAACGACACGCGAGCACTATCGCAACTCTCAAGTGCCGATCTTATCAACCGTTTTTTCGACGTGACAATGAATAATCGCAGAAGTCAAATAATGTTTTTACCAAAATGTATTCCAAGACTTGAAACAGTCAATAATATGTTCGCCTGGCGTGTAGCCAGAGAATTGCACAACAAGGAGGTTTTGGGGGCGTCCTTGCCCACCTAGCTTTCCTTCTTACCCTTTACTCGGAAAATAAAGGCGTTTTCTATTCTATTCTATCTAGCGGAGTTAACGCCATATGTGATGATGATCTCTTGCCGTTGCTGCAGACATGTAATAAAGTGACACTGCTTGCTAAACCAAGCCTTCAGTTACCGTCTGTTGAAAACCCCCATGTTATCATCGCCTTGCCTATTTGCCTTGTTATGAAAGTAAATATATATGGCGTGTTTTTCCCAACTATAGTACGCGCAAGGGAGTGAGTTTTCAGCAAATCCGTGAAATAACGTTGAATTAAAAAATTATCGAGGATTGGTCGTATACAAACGTCTTCGTCAGGAGTCAGCGAGGTCAATTTTGCAGAAAAAGCAACTTGGGTGATATTTAGTTAAATAAGGTAGGCATTCTAAACTGTAAATAATTAAGTTAATATAGTTATTTGTTACTATACCCAGCTTACTTTACATGAGATGATTGCTTAAGTGATTGGTGTCAGTCACTCTCAGCCATGAACTCATCTCTCATTCCTTCTTTTTCTTTTCGTGTTTGCTTTGCTGGCTTCCGTTTAGGGTCATTGGCAGCGCTGGACTGTCGATACTGGTATGCCTCACCCCGAAACAGTTTAAATAAGACATTATTTGGCTAACCAGCGGGGATGTTGGGTGCGTTAAGGCTTTCTGCTGGAACTTGAATGTAAAAACAGCTATAGTAGGCTTGGAATCGGCCTGCCATTTTAGCTTCCATAGTGATATCTGTCTCGCCGGGGCAAGTTTTAAGATATGTTCATTGATATCATCTTTGTGGTATATTTTCTTAGATTTATTCGTTCTGGCAGACATATGACGTTGGCGGCATCCTTAAAACGCTGGTTTATGAGGTTTCAGTTGTAGCTGACGTGCAAGTCCTGACGGACTGATCATGTTCTATTCACCATTATAATTATCATGGCTTATTTACTCCTGGTTGTCATTTGCCAGAATAGCTAATTGACATATTATGACTAGATCGTTGTTGCTTTTGAGACTACCAATAATCCCTGCCAAGGATTTAATTAAAACTGCAGATTAACAATTAGCCCGATACGTAGCTAGTGCACTGGTTCATTTAATTAGATTTATTGGTAAGCACTGCAAAAAATCGAAGTTCTAATGGCGAAAGTGGTAAATATTTAAAATATTTAAAATAGCTTCAAGTTGTTAAGGTAGCTATAAACAGCCTTTCCGATGTTAAATCGTCAGGTCCAATGTATTGATTGCGCGAGGTCCATCGTGTGTACACCCAAACTAGAGAGTCTTGGAAATTGATGTACAACATGGAAACGCTGCCTCCGTTCGGGGCACACTTCTGAACTGGCATCGGCCTGGCCTCGTCGATACGGACACGTGACAGTCACAATACGCGCCCAATAGGCACATTGGCTTAGCCAATGCATCGTGATATGTGTAACATATACCTAATGTATTATACGGAAACTAGAGAGTTGTTTTTTAAACTTTAGTCGGGTGCAACAGCGAATTGCTGCGGTGGAGCTGTACTTGCTACCCACTGATGACTGATTTTGGACTAACTGTCTAAGTTAAATGACAAAAGAAAGTTGCGACGTGGTCTTGGGGACTAGTGCGCTGTTGTCATCTACCGGGGTGTGGCCGGTTCGATCCTTGTTGTTGGTCGAATTCTATGAGCTAAAATTTTCTTTGAGCGATGCTCATTGAGAATAGATGATAAATCATACCGCTGAGAGTCAGCGGCCATGCTACCACTATATATATATATATATATATATATATATATACATATATATATATATATATATATATATATACATATATATATATGACTGATAATTTTGCTTGAGAAGCGTGTGTACACATATCACCCTTTTATATCAGGGACGCATAAAGATGCAGCTATACATATGTGTGTGTGCAAAGGTGTGAAGCGGTAGTAAGGTGGCCACGGCAATACACGGCTTAGGACGATCGTTGCAACAATATTCTCTCGACGTTGTAATAGGACGAACAAGTTGTCAGGCTGACCACTTGTCCACTGCCACAAAGAAGAATTACCTCTATAGCAAATTTCAGACGCATGCTCTAGCGCAGTCACAGGCGATGTCTCAGTTTCACACAACTAATTATTACTGTATCTCTTACTACACGCGGTAACTCATGTCCAACATTTTAGTGTAGTTCCTTACGCACAGTCGTTTGCATTAGTATTTTCTCATGAAGATCGCGTTCAATTCACAAAAAATCGGCATAAAATGCATATGGAAAACGTTACTTGGGATTACACATTTTGAATGTGAAATAAAGGCACACGCTAACCAGTGGCCTGGTGTAGGTCGATTAGCTGATGTGGAACCACAATGATCTGCCGGCTAAAGCATCTTGGCAGTCTGAACACGAGCTGCTGAATTACAATCGGAAATTAGAATTCCTTAGGTAACAAGCAGCTCAAATAGCGCTTTGTGCAATAATAGGTAACACGACTTTCATAATAGAGTCCAGTATTTATAATTACTATCAGTAGTGTATCGCGTACAAAAACATGAATTGGGCATCAACATTTATTTATTTCCCCCTTGTATTCATCCCTAATGCAGGTTCTCGAGCAAAACGCTCGATAAGAAGCGTTGTTTGGAGACAGTCCGCAAAGACATCATGACTTCATGTCCAGCTAGCTCCTGCTATTTGGGTTAGGTAAGGTTACTCACGCTTGGACGCTGCAAAGTCACGGTCATCCTGTCGATTCATATGGAATATTCACTCCACTTGAAGCTAGCCACTAGAACGCGGTTAAATGGCTTTGTTGGTGTCCCAGCAAATATAAATTACACACTACCTCGGCATCTTGGACTTTTCCACATTTGCAGTGAGTATATATTTCGAGGGTCAGCAGCGTGCCTGTCAAATGTGCAGCCGCCAATCATTGAGAGGCTTTATTGCAACAGAGGCACACGCAGGCTGGGAGGCACAGCATGACAGCAAAGTAGAGAGAAGGCGAGAGTTGGCAAGAAAAGGAGGTAGAATATTAGGAAGATCGTCTGCTGGTGGCTGTTGACGCACGACCGACCTCCCATCCGACCTCCCATCCGTCCGTCTCTCCGTTTGTCTGACGATTGGCAACACGACTCATTGTTCAGACGAAGCCAGACACCCGAACGGTTTCTCTCTTCCAATAGAGAGAAATACGGTCATTTCAACGTGGCAATAGAAGGACCTGGCAGAGGGGCGAGGGAAGCGAAGCACGGGGAAAAAGTGGAAGCAAGGGGAAAAGTGGAACAGGAGGAGGCGGTGGAAGAGCAGTGGCGGTCTAGCTGTCAATGGAGCGGCCCTTATGCATTCAGCAGGGGCCTGGTGTAATCGTCTAAACAGCAGCATCAGCGGCACCAGCAGTAGCAAAAGCCGTGGCAGCATTCAGGTTCTCTACTATGACAACGACAACGACGACGACGATGAATGACCACCATGGCGAGAAACGACAACAGCGCCATGTCGTTGCAGCTTCGCTGTGTTACTTTTAGCTTCATGCTGCTGCTGCTGCTGCTCCATACAGGAGGAGGAAAATAGACAGGTGAAGGAGATCGTCGTCATAGTGGGTTGGCTAAATGTTGATCTGTTTTGCTCGTTCCCGGCCGGCGCCCCTATCTACGAATGCGGTCTCGTGGCCTTTGCTGGTGGCGGCTGACGATCCGGCACCGGCGAGTGGACCCCCGATCGACGTGGCCTCGGTGGGCCTAGTACGACGTATGAAGACGACGACGACGACAACCCACGCGACCTGCCTCGCTTGTCGCTGCTTCTGCTGATGCTGCTGTTACCACTCCGTCTCGTTATTTATTCTTTGCTGTCGGCGCCGCGCCGGGGGGTCGCCGTTCCGTTCTACATCGACCGTTCTAACCCGACCCGACCCGGAGCGGGGAATCCTTCTGTCAAAGGTCTGTCGACGGTAGATGCGCGCGCGCGCCACTTTGCGCTTGCAATGCCTGAGCTTAGGATGCGGACGGGCCCGGCTGGACGGCGGAGAACAAACGACATTTCATCCTGAGGAGGTCCAGCGGGGACGAAAACATAAAGATAGAGAGCAACGGGGATAAAACGGGATAGAGCCGCCGCAAGCTAGCTAGCTACTAGCTGATTTAGTAGTTCTCGGTCGACCCGGTCGACGAGGTCTCCGGAGTTCCGGCCGTCATAACCTGCGCGACGATGGCCTTCTTCTTCGTCTTCTGCGTCGTCCTTCTCTTCTTCAAGCTGAGGGTGCTGGTGCGACGCAATAGCAAAAGTAGTAGCTACTCTGCACGACGGCGGCCGGCGGCGGCAAACCCTCACCACTCTCGACCGAATGATGTGAGTGAGTGATGATATATTATGCATTCTGTCAGTGGACGCGCGGCCCGAGCGAAGTGGCAGCGCTGGATATACGGCGACGGCAGCAACAACAACAACCATAGCAACAACAACAACAACAACAACCATAGCAACCACAACAACAACCGTAGCAACAACAACAACAACAACGTAGACGCCGTAGCCCATGGGGGTCGAGCGTCCACTGACAGACGATGTATACAGAAGAATGTACAGATATACAGACCGACCGAGCAACCGCCGACATGCCAACGTACCACTATCAGAGAGCACTGGAGAGACGACGAAAGCAGCGTTCCACTCCTGCGAGACGGCTACCTTCATCCGTACACTATACCGCTTCTCCACCGTTCTTCCCGTTCCCTTCTCCCTGCCCCCCTCCCGCTGCCCCGCTCACACATACACCCCTTCCCAGCATGGCAAGTCGAGCGCGACTCGTAGCTCGAAGGTGTACTCATACCAGTACCAGCGAGCGCCTGGCGTCCGGGCGGGCGGCCGGCCGGCGTTATAGATTCCCGATGATGAAACCGAACGCTGAGTCGTAGTGGTGGCTAGAGCAGTGGCTCTTCATTCGGGACGAGCCGACTACTGACGAACGAACCACTTTGGCGTTCGACAGCGGCGTGAGCCAGCGGCCGCAACTGTCGAAGATCGAAACTGATCCTAAGGATGGCCACGACGACTACGACGACGAAGACGTAGCGTATGAGTTCGTCGGACCGTCGACCGGCTGAGCCCGACCCGAGACACGAAGCCTGTCGAATGCGTCGGTCAGTCCGTCCCTCACATTGGTCCGAAACAAACGCTAACCAGGCAGACAGGCACCCAAGCAAGCAAGAAAGTGCTATGCTGCAAGTGCGTAAGAACAACTAGCTACTTACTTACTTACTTACTATGCGATCCGAGGCTCATTGGCTCGGGCCGTAACCATAACTGATTTTATGCAACAGCACTAGCAATAAGTTCGGTAAAGAGGCGTACACCACGCGTATTAGCATCATAATCCGATACAACAGCAAATCACAAGATCCGCATGCGATGCAGGAAATGCCGAGGCAGCCGAGTGCAGCGCGGCTTATGTATGTAGTTCTTTGTATATATATATATATATATATATATATATATATATATATATATCTGTGGGTATACATGTATGCATGTGCGTATTTTTCCTTTAAGAAGTTTTGCGTTCACTTCTGCTTCAATATTACACATGGGACACCGTAGGAAGCTATTGTGTTCGAAATGCAGTAGTTTGCAGTGTTTGTGAAAAGTCTCACGGATACTCTAATGCCACATTTGGGTTTTTATGATCAGCTTTCGGTCATATGTGCACTTTGTAGACTTGGCTGGCCAAAATTAGGTTG
>QVRM01003278.1:0-25000 GCA_003439945.1 Dermanyssus gallinae | reverse complement strand
TATAATGAAACCAAATAATGCCCTTGCGAGCTCTTACATCGATATGTTTGGAAATGTAGACTGCGTTGAAAAGACTACTCCAAGATAAAACAAAATGTAGAATAAGATCTGTTGGTGCTGAGCTTAAGCGTAATTCATCCTTTTTGGCGAGCCTACTTCCGCGGCGAAACTTCATTTAGTTTTTGATACATTTATCACTAGAGCGTTAGGGTCAACAAACATTTACAGTGAAGCAAGCGATTGCTCCAGGTGAAATCGACTCCGGGAGTAGAGGTCAAGGCCATGACCTTGAAGTGTACTAAGTTGCGAGTGCCGACGCTGTACCTTGTCCGGCAAATCGCTCACCAATATTGAGAATAATAGCAGGCTAACATTATCGCCCTGTGCAACTCCTCTAGTCTGATTAAGTGGGGTGTGTTCAGTTATCCCGTCGTCGATGATTACAGACTCTTTCTGCAGCACAGCTTGTAATAACTTTAGTATTACCGCTGGAACATCACATAGCGCTAATTTATCTAGTATTATTGTTCGTAACGCCGTATCAGATGCCTTTAAAGTCTACGAAAACAGCAAAGAGGAAGTAACGTTTAACCCGGGGGCCATTTAAATGCTATTGAGAAGAACAGGGCAAGCCGTCATTGTCGATTTCTCTCGTCTAATGCCGTGCTGCTACTCTGGCAAGCACTCGATACTTTAAAAAAAATCAAGTCGACACGCTACCAATGCAGTTAGTACTTTGTAAATAACGCCTTTATTTGCTATACGGTGCGACGGAGGTGTCAAGCGATCCCTGTTTTCCTTCAGTATCACACGATCTGACTTTTCATCCCTCTGACAAGTACAATGTCTTCGTGATTTCGTTGAAGAGAGTAGCGAGGCAACGAGCCAAAACAATCGCCTGTTGCATTTGTTCATTCCGAACGAGGTCTGGACCCTCAGCCTTTTCTGACGGCGGTGTGACGTAATTACCAGGCCCCTGTGGTGACAGTTTATGGACTTGCTATGATCGGCGACCGTACTATGTGACAGGTATGATGCTAAAATGTTTCTAAGATAGGGCGATTTATAAAGATGTGCTAGCGTTTCGCTTATGGAGTTCAATGAGATGGAGTTGAAACCGGTTTTGATGACGAGTATAAATGTCAGTCAGTGCGATCTCTTTAGGGTTCCGGCTGTGGTTAAAAACACTTTGTATTGCGTCATGTACCGAGTTGCCTGAGAGAAAGCCTTGTTGGTACTCCGAGATCGTTGTCAATTTGTGTCGTCAGCTCTATGTGGGTAAAATACTGGACCTCGTTGAAAAAACGAATTTGGTTTTTTAAACGAGGTCCAGTCAATATTTTATCCATATACCAACCGAAAAAATGTTTGGTTTGGAAACGCGAATGCACTATCGGTACTGGCTCTGAAATGTGTGGCACTACATCCAGACGGAAGGAAGGGGAGCTTCGTGCTCAACCGGCCCTCATGGACCTTATCGTGGCCTCAGCTCATGAACACGATGGGATGCGTGGAGCTGTTCTGCGGAGCGCGAGGTTGCCCTAGACCCTTAAGGGGCACCCTTATCTCGACCACTCGATGGCATCTGTCTGCCTCCAGTCGTTCTCGCGCATACTAATTCATGACCTAGCTCGCATCAGGGTCCTTTTAGCCCTGATGCAGCTTACATTTTTTAAAATTAATAATTAAACGAATTAATAATTTTAATAGCGTTAATAGCAAAGGTCTACCACGGCTTAGGCAAACAACGACCGGAGGGATCCCGAGAGGATCGCCCACAGCCTGACCCGCGTTTTGCGGCGCTCTTGATTCCGCCGCAAACGTAGCAAGAAGGGCCTCCTTATGTAGGTCCTTCATGTGCCACTTTCGACAATATGATGATAGGGTCGGGGGGCTCTTGGGGAAGGATGCTAATGGGTCTAAGCCTATGGGGTACTTTCGAGAAAGTGCGGCTTTGGGACTAAGGTCAGAACTAGATGGGCCTCTTTTCAGCAATCTGAGAGCATGCAGAATAACCTCCTTAATTTTCATAAAAATATTAAGCTGATTTTTGTTTGGTTTCAAAGAAATGTCCTGGGATGCCGCCTGTGCCCATTGGTTTTACGTCCAGACTTTCTTGATGATCTTCCTCATTTTATACATTGTGATCGGGGAGGGGGTACTCTAGTTCATCGGCCTCGAAGGTAGGCCAAAGTAGTAGAGGGTCGGAGGGAATACGCCTGTTGTTAACATTTTTAGCTAGCTCGGGACAATGGTGGCTATTGGTGCTCCGAGCTATTTTATAACAGTGGTCCCAAGGTTTGTGCTGGGTGTCGCCAGCATTCCGGGACCCACCGAGCTAGTGTAGGGAGCAAGGCGCAGCTTGCTGTCCTACAAGCGTAGCGTATCATAGAAGCCCTGCTCCGTTTCAGGATGGTGGCCTAACGTGGCTCGTACCTATCAGCTCGTACCAACGCTGAGGTGTTTGTAGTAGTACTTCCATATAGAGCACAATCCAGTGCAAAAGCATACTATCAGGTTCTCAGCCCGGCCCTCAAAGGGTGCGTTAGCGTCCGACTGAGGACGCCAGCTGACTCAAACATGGTGAGATGTCAAAATCCTTCTACAAAACAAGCTGTGGCTATAAGCTGATTTCAAAAATCATCTTGGCTGAGGGGCTGCTTTACTGAACTATAGTTAATGAGGAAGAATGCCGGAAGACGCCAGGAGGTATCGCCTAACATCTCGAGCGCCCCACGTTTGCACTCAAGGTCTGACTTTTCGTAGACTTATGAGAAAGCTGTAGCGCTAAGCCTTCCCGCCTTATGCTCTCTAGGTAATGACAAAAAATTCCGATTTTAAGGGAGTGAAGGAAGTGGCTTTTAGTGGGTATTACATGTATAGCAGTCTTACACTGCTCTTTAACAGCATTGGCGTAAGTAAACTACATTTTCCCAACAACAAAAATACGCGGTTTTGGTCAACTTCAAGACCGCGTCTGACTCTCGCGCACTCTTGTGATGCATAAGCTCGCAAAACTAGAAGTTTCGCTCGGTCTTCTCAAAGGCGTCTCATAGAAGAACCTCATTATTGTTATTTATAATCCTCAAGAGTATTGTGAGTGAGCAAGGTGCTTAGGCCAATGCGTAACATGACCAGCTGTTCAAGAGCTGAACTAGCAACATAAGAGAAGATCCAGGAATGCGCAATAAGTACTACTTGTTTCTGATGTACATAGGTATTATTTACACAATGTGTGTTGTGGTTATCCGGGTGTTAATGAATGAAAAAAATAGATTGTTTTTTAATCATTATATGGTTTACGCACATATGCGCTACAGCTATCCTATATAACTTTCATCAGCAATATTGCTTTTCTACACTGTTGGAGATCATACAAATCACACGATTTTCCGCACAGCTTGCATTCATACTCGGTCGATATTTCATGCAGTCTATTTCCTACATATATCTTCATATGAAATGCATTTATTGCTAATTCAGTAACAAAGTACCTGTTCTAACAACATGGGCCCTTTCAGTAGTTTGTGGTCATCGCTTTAGCCTCACAAAAACGCCAATCGACATCCGCAAATGTATATTACCGGCGTGTTGAGAAACCATAATTATAATTACTATCAATATCGACGACAGTTTTGCTCAAAACACCGGCAGGGAACAAACTACAGGATCTGCCTAGAAATACAATGTAAGTCCGCTACTCCTTTTGATTAACGATCTATCCACCGTATAAGACGCGGTAATTTTTAATATATAACAATTTTGTACAACAGAAGCAGGTTTTACTTGCAGCAGGAGCTTGTAATCTTAAATAGGTATGCCACAGAGGTTTCTAAATTATTAAAGGGAAACAGAGGCAATGAGTTTGTGTGTTGAATTCTCATAAATTCTCAGAAGTGGCTCGGACGAAGTTACTCCCTTCATTTAAACGAGAAGGCTTTTAAGCTTGTCAGTTCTTTCACACACCTTAGCCTCACTTTGGCGCCAACGCAAAGGTCCTTCTCCAGTTGTATAGAATAAAGTGTTCGAGAGACAATGATGGCAAACCTTAGACGCTGTCCGTGTCATTGGCCGTAGCTTTACTCACGCTTAAGGTCCCACCAGCGATGGCATATGAAGTTCATAGTATCTGGGGAGACTGACTGCTCGAAATGTGTTACTACGAATACTATTACACTTTCACGTGACGTGTGAAAATAAATGGAAGGATAACATTCAGATGGAAGTGCCTCAACAGTATGGCTAAGGCGTCGTTAAATTAATCATATTGCGTCATATCGCGTGGGAGCAACATATGGCGGACACCATACCTCAACTGAAAGTGAACGAAACGATGACACTCTGTTAATCTGAATTTAAAAGAGGCCATTGTGTTTCTTAGTTTTTAAAGTACACTTAATTGTTAATATTAGGGCTAATCCAAGATATTATATTGACTTGCTTCATATTTTTTTTTTTATATGTTGAAGCCTCTCAGCATTAATATGGGGGATTACGGGAATCGTGATGTACATGCGCCACCACAGCCAGTGACTAGTGTGGGACTCACAAACCCACTAACACCCGCCTCCCCCCCACCCCCAGGGAACGGTAACTGCTAGGCATCGCTTCGTATCCATGGGAGTGGCCAGTTTGCCTCCCTCCCTACTCCAGCCTTCCTACAGTCGCCCTAGCCCGCTTTGGTGCGGGGCGGCGACTTCAAGAAGGCCGTTGATACCTTCCGCAGCCCGCCCGCCTGTGGGTGCGTCGAGAGTCATCATCTGGGGAATCCTTTGCTGTATTTGCCTAGCCTGGTCCGCCTGCCTATCACCCACCCGCCTCCCGTCTACAGATTCCCCTTTTCGACCGGAGCCTGAGTGGACGCTAAGACGAGCTCTCCTGGCAGTCTCTTTGACCACCTTTGTGGACATGATCGCATCAAAGTGGGCAATACCTTCTTTCCAGGCCGCCGCTGAAGTCATCATATGGGTGACGACCTCGTTGACTGGTCGGCCTCGCACAGTGGCCGCCAACGCGTCCCGCGCTTCCCGGAGGGCCCCACAATGCAGAACAGTGTGTTCCACATCATCCGGTTCCCCCGAGTCGCATAGTACGCAGGAGTCGACTTGAACTTTGTTAATCTTAACCATATACGTCTGGAACTGACCGTGGCCGGTCAGCACCTGGGACGCATAATAAGATAGCTCGCCGTGTCTGCAGTCGTACTATTGCCGTAGGTCCGGGATCAGACTTTTGGTCCAGCGACCCTTGGTGACCCCCCCAGGAGCTGCTGCCCTCACCCATTCTTTCTGCCAAGAGTCCAAAGTAGCTAATCTAGCCTGTGTGGGGTCTAGATCACCGTCCAGCGCTCGTTCTGCTCGCTCCCCGGCCAGCAAATCCCATGGCAACATCTTGGACACGACAAGTAGTGCCTCAGTCGACACGGTACGGAATGCGCGGCAGACCCTTATGGCCACCGGCCGTTGCGCCGACCTCAGCTCTCTCCTGTTGCATGCCTTCCTAAGTGCCCTGTCTGCCCATGCCGGTGCTCCGTAAAGGGCGACGGATTCTGCAGCAGTTGCCAAAAGGCGGCGCTTTTCTTCTCCAACTCCTCCGACTCTTGGCATCAGGCGCGCCAGATTGCTGGCCACCTTTCGGGCCTTTGCTGACACGTGCTGTATGTGCGCTGCGCCAGTCAGTCCCTTGTCGAGTATCACCCCGAGGTACTTTGCTTTTTTCCCAAAACAATTGGGTGACCTGCTACTCCGACCTGTATGTTTTTGGTCATTTTTCTGCCTGTTAGGTACAGCGCCTCAGTCTTGTGCGGTGCCAGTTTTAATGAATGGCCTTCCATCCAGTCTGTCACCATCAGCAAGGCCTCATTGGCGGCTGACTCTAGTGCTCCCGTACTACGGGCCGTGACCAGAAGGGCCAAGTCGTCGGCATAACTGACCATCTCGACACCCCTAGGCAGACCCTGCAGCTCGAGAACCCCGTCATAGGCGAGGTTCCACAGGACCGGTCCCAGAACCGATCCTTGCGGGACCCCTGCAGTAACTGCGTAGCTCTGATCGCCGGCCAGCAGGCCTCTCTCCGACAGGTACGATGCTATGATTCGACGAAGGTAGGGCGAGATGCCCTTGCGCTCCATCGCTTGCATTGCCACTTTCCAGCTCATTGAGTTAAAGGCGTTCTTGACGTCTAGGAGAATGGGCAGCACAGCAAAGTCCCGTGTTTTGGGGGTCTTCGTTAGCTGCTCACCTGCCCGTCTCAGTACTCTTGCCAAGGCGTCGAACGTGGACCGTCCCTTCCGAAAGCCATACTGTGCTTCTGATAGAGCCCCTTTGGCTTCGATCTCGGCGTTGAGCCGGTCAACCAGTAGTTCTCCAAAATCTTACCCATAGTGTCGAAAAGACATATGGGACGGTAGGCAGGCTCTCCTGCAGGGGCATTCCCTCCCCCTTTCGGGATCAGGACCAGGTTAGCCTTCTTCCACAGCCTCGGAAAACGCCCCTCTCTTAGAAGTCTGTTGGCCAGGGTCTGAAAGACTTTTGGCCAGCGCTTTACTAGCAGCCTCGCCGCTCCAGGGGGAACTCCGTCCGGGCCGGGTGCCTTTCCGGGTGTCAACCTTTTCCTTGCTCGCTCGACCTCATCTAACATTACCTCCGGAATGTCTTCCGGGGCAACCAGGAACTCCTCCTCTCCTCTCCACGGATGGTCCGGAAAGAGATGGCGAACCGTCTTCTCCAGCACATCCGGTGGTAGTCTAGGAGGTGGTTTCCGGAGCTTGGCCGAGACGATCCGGTAGGGCCGACCCCAAACGTCCCTTGCCACCTCTTCTATCAAAAGCTTCCAAGATTTTGCCTTGCTCTTCTCAATAAGCTTCTGCAATGTCCGTCTGGCAGCTCCGTAAGACGCCAGGAGGTCGGCCGATCGCTCGTCCACCGTCCACCCTTGCTCCCCTCGGGCGACTCTTTCACTCAGCCATGAGCGCTGTCTAGTGTAAGCCCTATTTAGTCTAGTACATTTACGACGTGTTTCGCCAATTTCTTGGTTCCACCAGTGCACCGGCCGCCGGCGGCGCCCAGAGTTGGTCCGGGGGCCTGCCTTCTCACAGGCCGTTGTGAGAACAGCTGCAATCCGCGTCTCATCCGTGGTTTCCTCTGACAGCTCTCGACAGCCCTCGTCAATCTTCTCCGCCAGAACCCGCTGGTTTAGCTTGCGCATCTGCCAGCGTCTGCGCGGAGTGGCAGCTGGCTCGGGAGGGGTAGCGACCTCAAACAGGATGTATCTGTGGTCACTTCCATTTTCCTCCTCATCAACCTGCCAACCCGATATCTTTGGGAAGGCTATGTCATTCGCCATCGTGAGGTCCACGAAAGACTTCTGGTTTCCCCGCGAGAATGTAGGTACTTTCCCGTCGTTTACTAAAAGCAACCCATTTTCTGCCATCCATTCTTCTAGTACCTGGCCCCTATCATTTGTGGTTTTGCTGCCCCACCCGACGCTGGCTGAGTTGAAGTCCCCGGTGAGGACGATTCCCTTTCCCGTATAAACGCGTAGGCTCTGCCCCAGACTATCGAGAAACACATTGAACTCCCTAAGTTCCCTATTTGGTGAAAAATAGCAAGAATATAAAACCCCTAGCCCTTCTATTTCTACCCATGCGAACCCTGAACCGGAACCCCGACTTCTAGCCGATAAATGCCTACTATTCCCCGTCCACCAGGTGCCTGAGTCATGTCCCGTATCAAGGCTGATAACACCCTTCCGGAGTGCAATGCCTTTGTTCGGTTCCGATACTAGAGCAAGCTCAATACCCCTGTGCTGGATTGTTTGGTCCAGCAGGGCGTGGGCTGCTCTACATCGGTTCAGGTTGACCTGTATGACCCTAATCATTGTGATTGTTACCTGTCCCTCCCTCGATCCGCTCGGAACTAACCTGTTGCCTCCTGGCTGTCGTCCTAGGCGCCTTGAAACCGTCCTCGTCGACTGTTGGCACCCTGGCCTTCAGTTTCCGCTCCTTCTTAGCCAGCTTGCTCTCCCTTTCTTCTATTCTCTTTCTTTCCTCTTCTGTCCGCTGTATGGCCCTCTGCTTTACAGCCTCGCGTCGCTCCCGCAGAGCTTTAGCAAACGCCGGGCAGGCCGTTGAGGCCGCCGAGTGCCCCTCTTTATCACAGACGTGACAGTGAGAATTGGCATTGTCGCATGCCCTCGCGAGATGACCTTCGTTTCCGCACCGATAGCATCGCTTGGCGTCCACCTTCGGCTCTTTGCACTCCTTCGCCATGTGTCCCGCACCCCGGCAATTGTAGCACATGGGCACGGAGACCCATTCCTCAGGTCTGCAAACGGAGCCTCCAATGGTGATGCTCCGTCTGGACAAAAGCCTGGCAGCTGCAGCTGATGGCAGCGTTGCCAGACACTGCCAATAGCCATTTTTCCCCATGCGGGGGTCTTCAGTGCGAAGGGGGGTGTCCTCGGATAGCCCCAACGCCTGCCGTAGCGTTGCTTCTATCTGCTTTTTGTCGGCGAAGGGGTCAATGTTCCGAAGAACAATGGTCTTGGGGACCCCGCCTACCCTCCGATCAACCTCCAGGTTGGAGCTGTTCCGGAGAATGTCGGCGAAAGAGCTCCCGGCGCCGGCCTTGCTCTCCCAGACCTTTATAACCAGGTCCCCTTCTTTGGTTTTGGAGACCCCGCCAACCTTCAGGCCCGTCACCCCCGGCTGAACGAAAGGCCGGACGCTCTGTAGGGTCTCTTCAAAGGTCTCCCCCTCTGCGGTCTTTATCCTGATCGTGCTTTGAACCAGAGGGGGCCCAGCACTGACTTGCTTCATATACAGTATGACACCTATGCTTATTTTTTTTTATCGACTACCTTGCCATTAGGCTCCTTTATCAGCACGTTAGAAAGAACGAGATGTATTTCACAAGCGCAGTTCGCGTGGTGCTCTAATCATCGTTTCGACTACACTGCAAGTGGTCAAGAATGAATTATACTTGATAGTATTACGTTATAAACCTCATATCATAAAGTAGTGTTATTACCAAGTTGTTTGTTTTACCTACGAATGCTATGCAATGATTACAAATGGCCTCTAAAGCAAATACATACATACACACCGTTTAGGGCAGCACGGTATATAAACATGTACAAACACTGGGTATAGCTTTTCTGGGTGCCGGTAAGTTGTATGATAATCCAAATCCGTTGCTTGATCGACAGAAGGTTAGGTGGTAGGCTCAGGTGATTTTGTTTTTTGGAGGTCTTTCCATATCACGGAAATGACATAGGATTACATTTATGTTAAATAGGGTAAGCGCTAGTTCGTGCGACACCTCATGTGATGGGTTAAAAAATCCTTTTCTTTCTAGACTGTCTCTCAGCCAAGATTTAACGTCCATGGGACTGCTTTTCGCACTGCTTCATAGACGACCCTCATAACTACAAATGTGCAACGGTGGGGCTCAAACCCGCGCACCTGCTGTGTGTCTCCTATGGTCGCGAGGCGCAGACGCATGCCACCACACCACCGGGCTCGACTCATGTGATGGGTTGATCTGCATGCTATTAATGGTGGTGTTGCGTGTTCTCTCCTTTACGCGGTTGGTGAATTTGATCATCGAGCCATTCAATACGAAAATATCTTATTTCGGCAAGCCGGCGGCCGTACTAACAGTTAATTTCTAAGGTTTTGTCATTTGATCCTAAGCCCTAATTTTTTGCTTTATTATTGATAGTTCCTAGAGCTTGCTATATGTGAGACCTATTTGTGTTCTAAAGTACCAAGTCATAGGCACGTGTGAGAGCAGTATTTTTATGTAATACTCTCATTTTTTGCATGACTGGGGTATTGCTGTCAACACTACAACGTCTTGATAAACGTACTATGCGTAAAAAATGGATTGAATCTTCTAGATAGCCTATATGTGCATCTTCAATGTCGTTCCCTGACAGTCGAATCAAGTTAAAAGCACCTTTACTTAGTCAACTTACAACCTATGTATATGGACATAGGTTCAACCGTATAAAATGTGCACAAATTCTCAGAATGTACAACATATTTTAAGATCGGCATTTTCATACTCTAATATTTTGCACGACTAGAGTATTGCTGTAAACATAACAACGCATTAATAAACGTACTCAGCGTAAAAAATATTGGACTAAATCTTCTAAATAGCCTTTATATATTTTCTTAGATGTGATCGCCATATTTCGCAACAATATGCAAACTCTAGCACAAGTAATTCAATTCAATTCAAAGTAAGCTACGATATAGATAGGTATAGAAAGTTCTGCGTTCGAGTAAACAATAACTTTAGTAAGTCAGGTGCGTGCCTCTCAGACGTTTCTCAGGGATCAAGACTCGGTCCACTTTTATTTTGCAATAATATTTTAGATGTTAAAAACGCTATCCCCGATTCGATAACCTATAAGCTTTATGCTGATGATCTGAAACTATACGGACCTTCTAACACTGCTAACGAAAGACAAATATTACAGAGTGCGATTGAGGCAGTCTCTATATGGTGTGTGGATAACGTAAGTGCCAGCAAGCAGTTTCTATATGGTGTATGGATAACGTAAGTGCTATATCAGTGCCCAAATGTGCAGTATTGTGTTTGAAGAGAGCCCATAACAACATGCTGCATGGGGAGGCTAACCCTATTTTAAATAGCATTACGGATCTCGAGATTACAGTGGCACCGGAACTGGATTTTATGATGACTAGGGCAACTCAAAATGCTAGCGGCGCAAATATCGGCGCACAAGTAAACTTACTGTTGTATGAACCTAAGTAACGGTTTGTAAAATGTACAGATTGTATACATGCTTCCCTTTGACAAAATAAAGATGCGTTTGAATTAGAATTAATCGAATAAAGTGTGAAAGGTCGCTAAAATCTCGAACTGAGTTTTCGATAGGTATAGCATCACCGTCAATTGTGTATAAGTGTGATTTTTTAAACATGCTGCGCACTTAAGGATTCCACGCCGAGCAATCTGTAAAATCGCACGCTCTTTTTTAGTGCTAGAGAGATCACAAAACTTTAAGTAGTCAGTGTATAACATGTAAGTAATGCTAAAAGAGAACATATTTTTTTTATCTTAAATGAAAACATATACTTCAGTTGGTCCAATTTAGGAGCCATTAGGTAAAGCGCATCCACTATAACTGTCATTTAGTTTTATATGAAAATATCTATTTATACTTTCCAATTCAATGAACTAAGAGAAGACGTCAAGGTTTTCTAGTTTGGTAGAAATATACTAATCCTATCAAACGCTTTAAAACAATCAAAATGTATACAATCAATTTTTTCTTGTTTATAATGTACATGGTCCACTCTTAAAAGTCGGGGTGCTGTTGGCTTTCCTTTAGTAAAACCATATTTATGTTCGTCTAATGGACTACTTGATCCCTATTATGAGCAACAACAGGTCGGCAGTTTTCGTTTGTACTTGCACTGTAATTTTTTTGCTTGATACTTTGGCGCAAAATACTTGTTTATACATTATACACAATATATTTACTACATCTGATCAAGCCCAGCACCACTGGGCCACTGCCCTTAGGCAGTGCCTTACCGGGGTTGCTGCTTTTTCCAGTTTCTCTCAGAATCTGTAGATTTACCGATAACCCCAAATGTTTTTATTGCAACTGGCTGCGCTGTCTAAGTTGCCTCCAACTTTGGGTTTAACGAGCGCATCGAAGTAAGATGATCGTTTAAGATGCACTTTTCTACTGCCTCAGTACAAGTACAATGATCGTCCAAGATGCACTTTTGTACTGCCTTGTTAACCCTTTCTTTGTTTACCAAAAGATAAATTATATTTTCCATAATGTGGGTAGCACTTTTAAGAGGGCTAATACATAAATAATATACAGCGATATTACGAATCGCAGTGAGCTTGATAATAAACTTGTCGTTCTAGACTACAACTTATTAAATGTCTGCTATATGGCCCTAACACCGGCGTGGAGCAACTCCTGTTGACCTCATTTTTTGGCCTATTGAACTAATAATTAGAAACATGATACATTTTAGCGCAAATGCGTCTGTCTGCTTGATGAATACAGCAGGCGTACTTTCGAGCTCTGTCTATTTTCATAATCCGGAAATCACAGACGCAGTTGCATTAAGTGGCGGAACATATTCTGAATCTGTCTGTTCGACTGTTGCACTTAGTAGCTTCTTTGTATGGTTATGTACCCCGATGATAAACGGAGCTTTCAGTAAGTGTGCTTGCTTGCCACGTGATGGCGCTCCCCATTCATCTTTTAAGGACAGTGGCTTCTTATCGGGCGGAACGGTCGTTCGAGTCTACGACTGGATTGGCTTCAGTTGATTGTAATCGATTTTCGGCAGATCCAGGATGGTTGTCAACTATCTGCGACCGACCGAATGATTAACGAAGAAGAAAGTCAAGAAGCTTCAAAAATTAGAAAGCGTCAAAGATGTATTTAATTACTGTGTTGTACACATGTGAAGGCATCCCTGTTCTAGGCCGGCCCTCGTCTTGCATCCTGTGGCTAGGTGAAATTTTCGTCATAATTCCGTCATGGAGCTTTTATTAAGCCGTAGCACTTTTTGAGTAATAATTGATATGCATGCCATAGTCGCTGAAAGGTCTTGAACTTTTATATATTTAAAGCGAGATATGGCTTTAAATCTCCGAAATTTTGTTTGCCGTCAAAAAACGCAACAGTGTGTGCCAGGCGCTCACGTATCACCCTCACAGCCAAAACCTAGCTGGTCGTGCTCGCGTCCTGACAACCTGGGCCTTCACCAGTCTATGAAGTCTCCAGCTAATCACAAACACGAATTAATTACAGCATAATCTCAGGGTTGATCGTGTAGCGATTTGTTAAGCCACCACGCGAGGACCACGGACAGCCTCATCTTCACCGAAACAACTTCCTACTAATACACACATATATGTATATATATATATATATATTGCTTTTACTGCAGCATCCCGCCTGGACATACATCTGCGTTCGCTCGTAGATACCAAAATGCACATACATGTCTGTAAAGCTACCATATATATATATATATATATATATATATTATAACGAAACAAATAAACGATATAAAAATATATGTATGTATTGCCTATTTGGCCACCACGTTTCATTATCGCAGTTTTTATTCATACTTTTAGTGTGATTCCTATCAGCCGGCTATGACGGGGCAGGAAATTAGTTTTCCCTAAAAATACGACGACGACCACCACCACCACCCACCCACCCACCGACCCACCCACTAACTGCAACGAGCCCAAGCCGGCGCAGACGGCTCTGGCAGTCGCGCCCCCGAAGGGCGCTGCTGTCAGCAGTCGACTCTGCCTGTTCTCTATTGATATAGCGAGCCGGTAAGCGCGCGTGTCAGTAGCGACGCGACGCCAGAGCGTGTATGCGTATGTGTGTGTGTGGGTGTGCGGTAGCGATGCGAATATATGTGTATGCAATACGCAAGCAAGTGAGAAAGCAAGCAGAATAGAGATATATCGAGAGAGAGAGAGAGAGAGAGAGAGGGAGAGCGAGAGAAGGAGAGAGAGAGAAAGAAATAGAGGCGAAAATAAAGATATAGCATACCGTAGTACAAAGCCAGTAAACAGAACAAGAAGAAGGTGGCAAACTGGCAGAATACAGCGAGAGAAGACGAGAGGGAAGGTGGGCACTGAAAGCTAATCCCGCCCCCCCCCCCCCCCCCCGGGCTACATACTGGCGGCGGGAGATGTCGGTCCGTTTGGATAACTGGCTGGCTGGATGGCCGGCTTCGCAATCTTGCGCTCGTTGGCTGCATGTCAGGAGCGAACGGCAAAAATCTATGAAGAAGGTGATAATGTCGAGGACGGCGCTGGTGGTGATGATGGTGATGATCATGAAGCTCATGGTGATGACTGAAGATGGAAAAGATAATATTATCATCACCACGACCAGCGAGCTCAGCCCGACCAGTAGCGTCATGGAGTGTGATCTCACTTTGCTCTCTCTCTCTCTCTCTCTCTCTCTCTCTCTTTCTCTGTATAACGTCTCTCTCTCTCTCTCCCGCTCTTTCCTTTGTTCCCGCCCGTTTTTCCCGTAGTCTTTTTCTGTCCTGTCTTGATCTCTGCCTGTCTGGCTGATTTTTCTTCTTAATCTTCTGTCTGTGCGCATAAAACGCAGTAAGTAAAAACAAACAGTAAGTTGGCTATATATGTACTGAGTCAGCCTGTGTATACACCACCACATCAGTCGCTGCAACAAAGCACGGTTCGATGTGTTTTATTGGTAGAAAAAGGTTAAGTTATAACTTACACTTGAGCCTTACTTGAGCCTACGACTAGTATCGAATACGACTTTAGCTAATCCACTGCAAAACACCATCAAATGTGCATTGTCGTTAAGTGCTAGCTTTACTCAAGATGAGATGTTGGCTATATATATCTTTGAGTCATTTTACTGTTCGCAATACCCGTGTAGACTAGAAATTCTTAAGGAAGGTAAACTTCAAATTATTAACAGTTAGCTATACCATTACGCCGCCATCGGATTTGAGAACAACAAGGCTCATCTTAACAGGGGCTTGCGCACATTTCGAAGCGATTTATGTACACTCTACTATATGTCGAGCCGGGTAGCGTGGTGCATTCGCGTTCATTCCCACCGTTGCACATTTGTATTTATGGGGTCCGTCTTACGAAGCAATGCGAAAGCAAACTCGTGGGCGTTAAATGTTGGCTGAGCGTCAGCCCGAAATAGCTTTTAGACTCTACGATATAATGTTGAACAAATACCACGCAATTCCAAACCTTAGATGGTGCGGAGGAATTCGGGTTCAGTGGGGCTTTGAGGCCCGTACTGTTCACTGCTAGCTGTCAGTGACGCAAACGATTACGCATTTGCGAGACCTCCTAAGAAGACTTTAGCCGACAAATATATATGTATTACATACATACGTGGGCATGTTTGCTATATATAGACCGACGACTTCGTCAACTAACCGCACAGCGGCCAGTTACAGACGAGGAGCCGCGGAGCGCCAGAAAGGAGAGCAGTTGCAAACGAAAGAACTATTGCGGTGTGCGTTCGGACTGCGCACCAGACCGAGGCGTGCAGACTGTAGAGTACGCAGTAGAATAAGCATTTGCGTCGTGCTTAGTGACCGCTTAGTCGTCGGCTCTGAACAAATCCCTAAACTCGGGAGAAGGGAATGCATATCGGCGGCCAACTAAGAGCCTGTGCAAATGCCTCTGTTGGAAATACAACACCCTTTTATGTTGTTATAATATGTCTAGATCATATATGATCGTTATCTGAAACGGGGGAGAGAGTGGGTTCTTGAGGTTGAGTTCTTGAATTTACTTGGAACACGAGTAGAACCTTTAGTTTAATGCAAAATTCCCTAATTCCAACACAGCCCAACATCTGTTGGACTGCCGTCGCTGTCGTTGACGTCGTTCTTGTTGTTTGCAAATCATCTTTGGTTTGTTCATAAGTTTTGTCACGTGTAGTACAGCACGCAGGAAATGCCGTTTCTCACTTACGTCCGTATGACGCGTATACTGACTGAGCAAAATCGTATGCTGCACACGCGTAAAACGACGAGACAGCCTTATAGATACCAAATGTATATACAACATATATGCGGCGGCAGAGCAGCAGCAGCAGCTGCAGGGACGTGTCTTTCTGTATGTTTGTATGAATATGTACTCAGGTTTGTCTATACTTCAATATGTGGATATGTAGTTGAGTATATGCGGGCGTGAGGGTGGATGTGGCTTACGCCTGCGTGCGTATCTAGGTGTGAGTTCGCTTTGGCTGCGTGCTCGGTCAGCCGATGAGCAGAGCGGTGTTTTTTCCTCTTTTTTTTGCCTTCTTTCTCCCCCTCCATCCTCCCTCCGTCTCTCTAATTTTGCTGGGAATATCTCTCTCTCTCTCTCTCTCTTTCTCTGTTCGTCAACGAAAGCATTGCTTGTTTGAACGCTAACCAGCAGTAGACAGAGAGAACAAGGAGACCGCGAAGCAGAACAAGGGGCATTGCCTGTCTGAGCCAGTCAAATCGTCACAGACGACAGTGGGGCCTGTGCCTGCGTCGACCCGATGAGGCGGCTGAGGTTCGTTGGTTCGTTGGTTGGTTGGCTGTTCACTTGGTCCACCCATCTCTCCGTTTGTGCGTGGCCGCGCCGCGCGACCCCCCGCGTGCAACCGTCGTGGGGCGACGGGATCACGAGACGACAAATCGAACGAATCGTTGCTTCTCCCTTGGCCCCCTTATTATTCTTTCTCCTCTGCTGCTGCCACCGACACTGGCAAAACTTTGTAACGTGTGGCGGTGATTGTAGTAGTAGTGGTGGTAGTAAGTAGTATGTCGGGTTTGTTTCGCATTCTCCTTTAGCTGACTGTCTAGTTCGTTGGTTGGTTACTTGCTTGGTTGACTCCATGGCTGGCGATTTTGCTCGCCCGACATCCCGGTTTGTTTCTTTGTGTTCCTACACCAGTTTTTCACCACGGTCGACGACGACCGACCACGGCAACGAGGAGGTCGTGGTTGTCGTGGTGGTAGTGGTGGTTTTCCACCATCGTCTGCCATCATTGTCCTTAGTTCGCCGATTGCCTGGCTGCTGCTGCAGTCGACACCGCCATCTTCAGCAGCATCATCATGGGCATCACCACCACAACCCACATCATCATGGCCATCTGCAGCAGCAGCAACAGCAGCAGAAGAGCAGCATCTCCGTTCTCCGTTGCCATCATTGCGGCAGACCAGGCCAGACGCAAATCCATCGAGATTGAGAACGAAGTCTCTTCCCTCGGGTGTGCGCGTTGTTAGTTGCTTCCGCCGTCGCCTGACTTCGTCGCCCGCCGCGG
Source organism: Dermanyssus gallinae (assembly GCA_003439945.1). Classification (NCBI taxonomy): domain Eukaryota; kingdom Metazoa; phylum Arthropoda; class Arachnida; order Mesostigmata; family Dermanyssidae; genus Dermanyssus; species Dermanyssus gallinae. Next base: position 8,155 of record QVRM01003278.1, on the reverse strand, counting down.
CCGACGACGACGACGACGATTCCCAATCGACCGGCTCCCAAGCTACTCCGCAGCTCCCAACCATCATCCAACTAGCTAACAACTGTCAGCTACAGAAGGCGTGTTCCTCCTATTCTGTTGTTGCTGTGGTTGTTGTTCTTGTTTTTGTTGCCACAGTTGTTGTTTTTTTTTTTGTTTCGTTTTTTCTCCCTTCTGCTATTGCCCTATCTTGCTTTATTTACTCCTGCTGCGTACCGAGCCAAACAACGAAAAGCAAAAGAGCAAAAGTCGGCTCAACTCAATTCGTTGTGGCTCGCCGCGACTCGGCTGGACTCGACCAGGCCTTCTTAGACTTGGGGGTGGCCGTCGTCAGCACGAAACAGCAGCAGCAGTCGTAGTAGCAATGACGGCGGAGGCAGCGGCGATGACGACGACATACCCCACGCAGAGGAACAACGAAGCCAATTTGCCCCTTCTCTTCCTGCCACGGCCCTTTTCGATGCCGCCCGCCCTGTCGAGAACGTGGGCTGCTGCGTTCCCGTCAAGACAGCGGCGGAGGAGCAGAAGCAGGGCGACGACGAGAACAGGGCAAAGGGAACGAGGGGAGAAAAACACAATCGAGATGACTGGCGGCGCGCAGGGAGCCAGCGACCCGGCTGACGGCTGTATGGGGAACTTCTGACGGGGGGGGGGGGGTGCAGGGGAGCCTGCCGGCGGCGAGCGAATGGGAAGCAATCCCCCGAAACATCGAGGGGTGTATGGCTTGAGTAGAACACGTGGAACGAACGATCTACACGATTGCCGCCGACAAGCGTTCTACCTAGCGTTTGTTATTTCGTCGAAAGCCTCCTACCGGCAAACGATAGCTATTCTGCTATCAGGCGCCGGTAGAAGCTCGCCAGCTACCGATACTTTTAACGTTACTGTTTGACTTTCATACGAAACACGGGAACTTGTCTACAGTAACGTAGATACAAACGTGAACACTTTTTATATATATATATATACTTTTCAGCAGGTTTACGGGCTATTTAGTGTCACTCTAAGTTGGATGAGCCGTAGCTAGAAAGATATTATCGCCGGCAATCAGACATGCATAGATATACACGGATATGCGGTTTCCAGATGCGCTAACGTTACAAAATTTACAAATTGACTAGCGTTACACATTAACGTTTAGCACCAACTGTAACAATCTTTGCAAATACACATTTAATTTAATTGGTAGAAAGCTTCCGTCCGACAGAACTGTACTGCATGTTGCACAATTATATGTCGGTGTGTTCTACCTAATTCACAGAGAGGCAATCTGTTGTCATTGCCCCTCAGTGTCAAACTCCGGGTCTGCGTCTGCCATTTTAGGTTTGTAGCCACTAATGAATGCCGCTTACGCCGGGGTTGGTAAGAGTCTAAACCGTATTCTCTGATCCTCTGGAAACAAGGGGGGGTCTGCAAAAAGATACATACATCTATTTTGTGCGGAAAGGTGACGCCCAACCATGCGTTTCAGAAACTTATCCTTTGCCTTGTCAAGTGCCGGCGTCAGCTTGTGCCAAATAGCTTCAATGCCGTACGCGGGTATAGACGATATTTGCATGTTGAGGAAATTTAGCACAGTACCTGCTGACATTGTCTGTTGATCGATTGTGTTGCAACTAAGGGTATTGTCGCGTTGCATATTCCGGTAGAGTATGAAAGTCTTAGCGGTAACCATTGTCCGGTTCTGAAATGTTCAGCTGTCTTATGGTTGTTGGTATTTTCTTCGGCCGCTAAAGGCACAATAGTTCATTGTGTCATAAACTTCGTCCGGAATTAGATTGCGTCGTAGAAGCTGTAATATAAACGTCGATAGAATGTCCTACCTATGCCAACATCCATTGCTTTCATTATCAGAGCAAATTTACTGCAATAGACACACTATAAGGATCACTGCTTTTCACTGCAGTGCTCTTATAGTAGAAGCAATGCATGTTGGCTTAGATAGGTCATCCTATCGACGTCCTTATTACAGCTTTTTTTACAGAAACATTACATACATTACAGCGCAATCTTATTCCTTGTGAGGCTTGTGAGACAATGAACTTTGATGTCACTAGCAGCGGTAGAGAGTAAAAGAAACTGCAAGGCAGCTAGACATTTTAGAACCGGATAATGTAAGTCCCGGCGACTTCCATTCTTTAGTCGCACTTAAGCCATAAAACACCGCAACTATACTAAATAAAAGTATTCGAGCGTAATAATACGAACAAATAAAGGCCTAGGTTGTGAGCTTCGACAGCAATAACACGCCAATAAAACTGCTCGAGTTAGGTGTGTCGGTGAATTACCCGGTAAAGACTACCATTGAACCGGGGGACCGCGCTCTGTAAATACATTTAAAATTCTTGAGCAAGTGCGTTTACGACTAAAAAAGGGGTCTGTCGGTCCAAAAGATAGTCCGCTAGCGAGATCCAGGTTTCACGTGCAAGCATCAGAAGGATTGTAAGGAAAATATCGGCATCGTATGCAAAGACAAGAGCTGACCGACTAATAAAGCATACGATGAGGCGACCTTGAGAGTACTCGGTTCCAGAAACTGGACGAGCTCAAGCAAGACCTTGGAACAAATTTGACGTTTCCGACCTGCCACCAACGATCGATAGCGTTTTAAGGAGCCTCTGGGCATGTGTAAAAATAAAGGGGATTATTTGAGTGGTATATACAAGGTTATCAATATAGTCAATCCAGATAATTAATTCAACTGTTGCTATGTGCACATCTGTTGTCATTATCTTAGAGTAAGTACTCACAGTTGTTGCTGTAATTATAGCCGACCCTCAATATATGGTCCTTATTTTACGTGTACAATATATATATATATATATATATATATATATATATATATAGTCAATCCAGATAATTAATTCAACTGTTGCTATGTGCACATCTGTTGTCATTATCTTAGAGTAAGCACTCACAGTTGTTGCCGTAATTATAGCCGACCCTCAATATATGGTCCTTATTTTACGCGTACAATATATATATATACATTAGTAAATGACAATATTTTCTTTACTCGCGGCCAGCTATGACAAACTTTATTATATATTCGAACGTCGTTTTTACCATTTTATAGTTGAGTAGAGACGACCCCATCACACCATCCTATTACGAATAGAGTTCCAAACCGATCAATAGAAATGTAGTTGAAAGCCCTGCTTATCATGACCCATGCGTTAGCTCTCGTTGGATCCATTCAATTAGTGATTGTTCGACCTAGGTATCGATATATTGGCGTGTGTGTGCGTATGTATCGTTATGTTGCGTGTATGTCTACTGCAAATTATGTACAGGTTTGGCCTGTTGTCTATGCAGGGACTCCCATCTACAATAATAATTATTATTGTTGTTGTGGTCGGTGTTGATGCTGTTGTCTGTGTTGGCGCTGTTGTCGTCGTCGTCATCATCATCATCGTCGGTGTTGCTGTCATTGTTGTTATCGGTGTTGTTGTCGGTGTTGCTGCTTTTGTTGATGTTGTTGCTGTTGTTGTGGTTGTTTTCGCTACCCCCAAAAAGCCCTTCGTCGTCTCTCCCCCCGCCGGACCCCCGAAAGGAATGATTGACGACAATGCTGTGGCACTCGGCCACTGCTTGCTGGACTGAACCCGGGCCAAGTCTGATTGGTCGGTTTCTCGCTCGCTTGCTCTCTCTATGTTTGTCTGCCAGACACTGCGCGTGTCGATCGCACGCCACGAGCCATGAACGGGCCATTAATTCCGCGGAAGACTGTAAAGCACCGTAGGCAGGTGACTAGATCGGTAGGCAGTTATGGAGGTGGATGGACGAACGGGCTGGCGAGCTGACGGGAGCGCAGGCGTATATACAACGACGAGCTTACTCGGAAATCGGGCAGTGTAGTTTAGTATCTGAAATCGAATTTTTTCGGTCTTGAGTCGTAGTTGAATCCGGTTGTAATACGAGTGGTAGTAACGATGATCGCCGTGCTCGTGGTCGTCGTCGCCGTAATGACAGCAGCTAAAAGAAATCGTAGAAGTGGCCTATCGTGGTGATAATAGTCGTTATCGTAGCCCTACTCGCAGTAGCAGGAGCAGCAGCGGCAGCAGTTAAGTAGTCTGGTATTTGGAAGGTCGAGGCCGTTACCATACGTCACTGGCTGCTGCTGCTGCACATTCGTCTCTAAAGAACGAAACGCGCGAGGGGGCACGCGACAAAGGATAAAGCATCATGACTGGGACATCATGGGCGATGCTTTGGGCGCAGCTTCTGACTGGCTGTCCGATCGGTGCACTAGCCAGTTCATTGGTTTCGACTATTGCCGATTGAGATCGCGCCAGGAACCCTTTAGGCTTTCCTCCGTCTCTTTATTGGCCGATTTCCTCGCGCGGTTCGTGTTACGACTGGCTAGACAAACACACACAAGCACACAGATACATTCATTTGGGGGTCACTCACTGCACTGACCGCGGATCAACGTGTGGACCTGGATAGTGTCTTTGAGACATGGTGACGTGACGTCGTGGAAAGCCAGCGAAACGCCCCGCCCTGCGGCTATTGGTGTAGGTCTGTAGCTGCTTCTCCGGGCCGGGCTGGTCTGCCCTGGGCCCTAGAGTTTCGCCGATCTCTCCGCGTTCTCCGTAGACCGAGCGGGGTTCAGCAGTGGGGATGATTATCGCCGCTGAGAGGCGGCTGTTGTGGCCTCTATCGCCGACGATCGAAAGCAGGACACACACACACATATTCGGCGTACGTCAGTCAGAGAGCGTATCCAGAAAGGGAGATAAACGAATCGTGTCTGTGTCAGATCAACATAGCACACAGCATGGTCGTTGGTTCATTGAGGAAGAAGAAAAACGGAACAGGACAGGTGCTTCAATTAACCGTTTCCAGGTAATCGACTATCTTTCGCTCTCTCTCCCTCTCGTTATATATATATATATACATATATTTATATCTTTATATTTATATATATATATATATATATATATATATATATATTTTATACATATATATTATCTTATGGATCTCACCGTTTTAACTTTGCAAGGAACCTTGAGGATATATCGCTCGCACCGGGTCCATAAGAGCGGGGGCTACCATCAAGCAAGGACACGGACAACTGACTCTTAACTTCACGTGACACTTTTTTACCACCATTTTTATTAAGGCGAGCACTGCCGAGTGTGCAAAAGTATTGTAAATGATTAATAAATCATCACAATATTTTCTATATATATACATATTTATATATATACATATATATATATATATATATATATATATATATATATATATATATATATATATATATATATATATATATATATATATATATATACATTTATTCACACACCCTTTAGCAGGGGGGCTTTATTGAGATCACAGACGAAGGTTATCGCAAGTCGGCCTTCAGGCGGCGGGTTGTACATGGTTAAGCTTACGGACTAAGCGCCATGCAAACATTTTGTTAACAATCGCTTTCCTGGCAATCATTTTAGCCTGGAGATTGATTCTGGAGCGAGTGTTTGTGGTATTCATGTTAAAAAATCTCCCTGCTTGCTCGGGCCGTTTACATATGCGAGTAAACGTGCGTATGTTAATTCTATCTAACATTTCAACAATATTGTCGCATTTAACATCGTTTTCGCTAATGTTACAACGATATGCAACACGTTTAACAAACTTTTTATGAATGCCGGCCAGTATCTTTTCATCACGAGAATAACCTAGATTCCACACAGGTGAGGCATATACCAAAATCGGGAGAACATATTGTTTATATAGTCTTACATACAGAGAGGGTTGTTTGATCACAAAAGAACGCAGAATATAGTTCATTCTCCTCGTAGCCGACGTTGCTACTTCTAGAATGTGAGGAGCATAGTTTAAATTGGATGCCGTTAACACACCTAGGTCTTTTATAGATATTTTTGCAGTTAATTCCTTAGTGCCCAATGTATATATATATATATGAGCAGGATTGTTGTGGTCAAAGTGAAGGACAGCACACTTATCCACCGACAGTTTAAGATCAAGTCCTTTGCATCATTCTGTAAATTTGTCCAGTGTTCTTTGGAAAGAAACGATATGATTTACATTATCTACAGGTGTATACATTTTTACATCGTCAGCATATATCTTTACCTGCACATGTTAAGGTATATATATGTGTTTCATAGAGTCAGTATACAATATGTACATTAATGACCCAAGTATGGTACCCTGGGGACAACCAGATGTGACTTCTGCCGTTGATGATAGGCAATTATTAACCCTAACTCTAAAAAGTCTATCCGACAAAAAAGCCCTAATCCAATTAATTATACGACTACCAACTCCGTATTGCGGCAGAAGTTTAAGCAGCTTTGAGTGCGTGGCGCTTTCGAAGGCAGATTTAAAATCGAAGTACACACAGTCAAATGCTCTTCCTTCATTTAAAATCAGACACCAGTCATTTTGGGTCTCAAGCAGTTGCAAGAGCGTCGAATGAGCGGGACGATACGCAAATTGTTCCCTTGATTTAAGGCCTTGTGCATTTGCGTTTCGATAGATCTCTTCGGCGATGGCCTTCTCAAATAGTTTGCATGGAACGGAGGTAAGTGATACTGGCCTTTTATTATTCGGATCACTTTTTGTCCGCGTTTGTGTACCGGATATACAATAGCACACCGAAAGAGACTAGGTACAGTTTCTTCCTCCAGGGATCGACGGAAAATCATAGAAAGTGGAACGCATACGTCGTAGCCACACTTTTATAGACAAAAGCTGGTATACCGTCAGGGGTTGCGCTCCGCTTGTTGGCAAGCTTGCGGAGATGCTTTAGGATGTTTTCAGGAGATGCGTCGACGTCGCTCACATTTTCGGGCGTTGGCGTTGATATAGGTGGAGCGACGTGTGCGTTCCGCGTCTGCAGTTCTTCACATGTGGGATAGGTAGCTGCAAAGACATTTCTAAGAATTTCTGCTTTCTCCTGGTCGTCAGTGGCGATTGTACCGTCGGGTCTTCTAATCGAGGCAAGACTGTCCTTGATCCTCATACGCTTCTGCACGTATTTGTGCACAGCATTGGGAGCAGTCGACTGCGCGACGCTGCTCTCTTCCATAATTCGTTTTCTATGCAGCATTCTCTTCAGTTTCTTCTGTAGCGCTAGACCGTTTTCTGCGTGGCTTTATTCAGTTGGCGGTTGACCCGTTGAATGCTAGAGTTTAGCTTTTTATCAGTATCTGAGGGCCCTCTGAGGCACAAATACTTCAAGCAGGAAGAGCATGTAACTCACAAACTTATTGTGCATGTCGTCCACGTAGGGCAGGCTGAGAACAACATAGTCCAGTTTGTCGCAGTTAGATTAGTGATCATCCCTTCGTAGTCACCTTTGTCATAGTCCCACCAGAGATCACAGGCACCAGGGGTGATAGAAACGCACGATATGGTGAATGTAATCATTTGGTGATCGCTGGCTATTGGCGGTACTGATACAGAAATGTTATCAACTGAGTCATCATTTGCCAGGGACGACGTCCAGTAAGTTCTGTCCACGAGTGGGAGCAGCGACAAGTTGCTTCAGGCCAGATTCACAACAAAACTGAAGAAATCTTTCCTGGATTGAGAGTGGACTGTTAGTCGATTCTTCGGTTTGTCGTGATGATGTTACAGTACACCAATCAGACCAGTTTATCTTAGGTTGATTAAGATCGCCGGAGAGAACAACGCTTATGTCGCCAGCTACGATGTTCTGTAGATCAGCAATCAGATTCTCTAATCTTGTCGTCCGCTCAAGATGAGAGCCGGTCGGACTGAGATATGCACAGACAAGTCGTACTCTTTTTCTACCAGTAATAAATCTGCCGGAATTATTCAGAGAAAGTGTTGCTTAGGTTGACCTCAGCACAGGGAAGCTTAGAATTCACTAGCAGTGCAACGCCTCCACCTATAGGGTCCAACACGGTCCTTACGAAAGACTTCGTATCTTCCACAGGCAGATAACTCAGCAGACGTTATCCTGCCAGTTAGCCAGTCTCAGTAATGAACGCAATATCAGTCTTATCAGTTTCCATAAAACGCATGTAGACAGTCGATAGCTCCAGGTTTGGCTAGTGATCGGGCGTTTATAGATATACATTTGAGTTCATTATTTACTTCACAATTCGGTACCGTATGAGTTCCATTGCATGTCCGTTAC